>PVJA010001778.1:0-33257 GCA_004027025.1 Myocastor coypus
TCCCTTTCTCCCCTTCTTTCCCTTCCCGCTGTCCTTTTCTCCTCCCCTCCCCTTCCCTCCCCCTCCCTTCCCATCCCTCTCCTTCCCACCCTCCTTCCTTCCTTTCCCTTTTGTCTCTTTGTTCCTCCTTCCTTCCCTTCCCCTTCTTCTCCCTCCCTGTCTTCCCTCCTCCTTTCATTTCCTTCTGTCTTTCCTTTCTTCCTTCCCCTCCCCTCCCCTCCCCCTTTCTGCCTCTTTCCCTTCCCTTCTCTCCATTCTCTTGAATCTCACTTTTAGAGACCTGCTGCTGCATGTTCCTGCCTCTCTCTCTGGGCCTGCTGCGTCCAGCTAATCACAGCATTGGGCCCTCTTCTCCGCTAAGCATACTAACAGGTGCTGGGGCACATGTAGCGATAGCATTTTGCAGGGTCCCCATTCTTTTCTCTAGCAAGAGCTGCCCAGATGGCTTTTATGAGTTACACCCTTGAATTCCTTCTCTAAGGATATAACACAATAAATTGATTAGCTGGATGAATAAATTCCCCGGCTCCAGTGGATTTCTCTTTACAACAATTGCAGTGTGGATGGGTCAGTTACACATGAATTTGAGCAATATTTCTTTCCTACTTACCTAGTGGGTAGCAGTCAGTGTAATAACTTGGGTCTGTATGTATGGGCTAGAGGCCAAGTTGGACTTCTGCTTTACACCAAATCCTATTAGAGATCATGGTAATGCGATTACATGTTTGAGTTACATATTTTATAGCTATGGTAGTCACCTAGATAGATCGTTCCCCTAGTCTCCAGGCAGAAACTGCCCAGTGGCACAAGTGATAGCAACATATCTTACAAGGAACTGAAGAATAGCTGCTGTTGTGAAAAGTTTGTAGAACCTCCTGGCCACTCTGACTTCTACGCAGCAGCAGGATTTGAAGCCACCACTGGACCGAGTTATAGCACAAATGCGAGCCCTGCCTGAAGGGGAAACCTGGCTGCCCTCACCAGGGCCATCTGCTGCCTCCCCAGAGAGGGTCAGAAGGCTGCTGGCTCCTATACAGAAGGCTCTGGTTCCCCTCAAGTGCTAGACTGCAGGCCACTGACCAGCCTTCCAGCCAGGTCTATGGTCCTTGTGCTTCTCTGCTGGCTGGGGTGTGAGCGCCAAGCTGGTGTGGTCAGCTGGGGTCCTGCCCCTCTCATTTAGTCTCTATATTGATCAGTTTTCCCATTTGGGAGACAAAATACTTGACATGAAGTAAAAGGGGAAAGGTTTAATTTGGCTTTTGGTTTCAGAGACCACAGTCCACACCAGGCAGGATCCAAGGCAGAACCATCACTGTGGACTGGCATAGTGGGGGGCAAGGAGATGACATTATGCATACAGGAAGCAGAGCACAGGGAAGGGCGTCTGGGAGAGAAATCCTCCCCAGGAGGATTTCCCTACAGGACCCCTCCATGTTCTGCATCTGAGCTCCATCTCCCAACAACACATCCAGCTATCACCACTGGGGGACTCACCACAGATGGGTACAGTGCCAGCCAGTTTCTGGTCCAGCCAGCTGAACTGACACTTGAGGTGAACTGGTACAGCCTTCCACCCTCAGCCTGGAGCCTGTCCCTGACATGATCAGCTCTACACAGACAGACCTCCAAGTCCAAGACCAAGAGGGCCCTCTGCCCCAGGCAGGCCTGGATCTGGGTTTCCAGCCCTGGCTCTCACTAGCTGTGCAAGTGGGGGCAAATGGTGCAGCATCTCTGAATTCTGATTCCCTTGCTCACTTACCTTTGGGGGTGGACAGAGAAATGAGACAACACATGGAAAGCACTCAGTGGGGCGTTCAGGACAGGGTCAGTGCTAGAGCAAAGGAAACCACAGCAAACGGAGCAAAACCATCTGGGACCCCGCATCAGGCCGCGTGGTGCAACAGGAAGAATACTGGCTTTCGGCATGACTCTGGTGCTTCCCCCACTCTGCACTGCTGTGTGTCCCTGAGCTAGGCTCCTCACTGTTAAGCACGTGGCAGCCTGTTAATATTACCGTATCAGGGCCAGCGAGGTAGCTTGTCAGACAAAGCTCTTGCTTAGGCAAGCACATGGACCGGGGTTCAACCTCTGTCACTGCATGCTGCACCAGTCCTGACCCGTAGGCGTGCCGAGCGGGCCACAGAGAATGGGTATGGTGGTGAATGCCTGGAATCCCAGTGTTGGGCAGGCTGAAAACAGGAGGATCTCTATGAGTCCGAGCTATATAGTGAAAACCTCTAACAACAAAATACATATTTTTTAAAAAATTACAGTATCAGGTCCCCTGAAGATAGCTCAGTGCCATAAGTACCTGCTTGGCAAGTGCGGGGTCCTGAGTTTGATCCCTGGTACCAAAACAAACAAGTAAACAGTATCAGAGCCAGCATTCTGTGGATGGCTCATGGGTGCACCAGGAGGGCCTCAGCCTGCCCCTCCTCCACTGTGGCTTCCTGCACGCTGTGTGCACAGGTGTGTGTGCTTTTGAGGCCTTGTTAATATAGACCCCGACTGTTGGCCTGGGAAAGCCCCAACCAACACACAGCCCTGGCTCGCGGCAGGACATGGTTGGGTCCTGGTGCAATTGCATTTCTGCTATTCCAGGACGGCTCATGCAGGCAGAGGCTGCCAAAGGCTCTTGTCAGTGCTGTCCTCTGGCAGAGGCTGCCAAAGGCTCTTTACAGTACTGTCCTCCCCCACTGATAATACTTCTCCATTCTATGAAAGATGAGCGTCCAGGGCTGGAGACCAGCCCTTACCTGCCCAGTGCCTTCACCATGAATTCTTGTTCTACTGCTAATACCTGACTCCCTTCCCCTGCCTCTGTCCACCCTCAACACCTGTGACAAGACTGTTCTGAGGACGAGGTCCTTTCCACCTGAGGGAGTGGGTGGGTCTCATAGCCACATAGACCCTGCACACAAGAGAAGCCACCAAGCCTGAGGCCTGCTCAGTGTTTGCTTGAGTTGAAGTTTATGGGGGGCAGTGCAAGGCCCGCTGGATCTTAGGGTTTCTACAGAATATCTGAGAGAGCAGGAAAATGGAGCCGCACCCCTCCAGGGGATAGGCCACTCCCTGCTGGGTGTCTCAATCCTGAGCCTTGTCCCTCTATGGCTGGGGTTCTGCCTGTGGTACTACATGTCCATTTTATATTAGTTACTTTATTTAAGTGACTGTTCCAATAGAATTCCAGGATTATTGAAAATAATAGTGTCTCTGATGTTTTCCTCATGTTTGCCCAGAGATTGCTGCTGCCATCTGAGGCTGCACTGCCTGCCTTCCCTGGCATCTGGCCAGTGTTCCACAGGATGTAGGTCAGTGCCCGGCTGTAGAAATCAGGCCACTGCTGCTCTGGACACCAGACGCCTGGCAAGCACAGCCTCTGACTTTCGGGGGCTTGGGAGCGACAACTTAATTAATGATGGGTGAACGGGATTCTTCTTCCCTCAGACACCCCAGGAAAATCTCAACCTTCACACTTAGCTACCAGTATAGCACACTGAGAGAAAGACCTGGCAGGGGACACTTGTGAAGAATCCTGTGACAGTCGGGAATATTCAGCCTTGCTTCCCACCTATGCCCCACTGATTTCCAGTACAGATTCAATTTTCAATAATAAAGCAATGAGGCGGCAATATTAACAGCCATCACATTTTGAGTCCTGCTGGAAACTGCAATAAATGCATTAATTCTATGTTTAATCACAGCATTATGAGTTAAGTGCCAGTGTTCCCATTTTTCAGATGAGGAAATAAAGGCCTAGAGAAGTAAAACAGCCTGTGGAAGATCGCAAAGTCTAGCTGTGCGTGGTGGTGCCTGCGTATAATCCCAGTACTCCCTAGGCTGAGGCAGAAAGAGTGCCATGGGGTCAAGGCCAACCTGAACTACATTATAAGACCCTGTCTTAACACCCCCCACTCAACAAACAAAAAGATGGCAGAGCCCAAAACTCCCAGGCCACCCAAAGCAGTTACCAGAAACTATGTTCTGGGCATGAGGGGTGAAGGGAATTCCCTGCTCGCTTCTCCCCAGCCTTAGCACCCTGCCCTGCTTCCTGAGTGCTCAGGAGAACCTGCACCCAGCCTGCAGTCTCCATGGCAACGCACACAGGGGGGCCAGCGGGGCCTTGTGGCCCCACCAAAGCCTCAGACTCTGGCTCATGGCTCGGCAAGGAGCACAGACCTGGCAGTTGGCTGAGAGAAAAGGATGACAGCCGTTTACCTCCGCTCTCATACCTTCACGAGAACCAGATTTCAGTTAGTGGCTGAGGTGAATAAAAGGCTTAAGCACAGAGGAGAATGCAAGCTGCAGGGACGCTGCAAGGCTGTCTTAGGGTCATGGCAACTTCTTTGAGCAGAGCGGCAGAGGGAATCCTTGCCCAAAACAATGGTGCTGCCGGAAGTGCAGGTTGCACAGCAAGCCTGGGATTAGGGCGTGCAGAGAGGGTGGTCGGCGGGCAGGCACTGGGAAAGGGGGGCTTCGCGGAGCTGCAAGGACCTTGTGGTAAATGGTCCTCTCTGAAGAACCACTTGCTTCAGCTCTCTAAGACCGACCTCGAACAGGCTAGCAGAAGCACACTCCTGGGCCTAGGCCTCTTGCTAAAACTTCTCTTGGAACCTCAGCCAGGCAAGAAGCCCCTGCTGCGGGACTCAGGCCAAAGCACAAGTGCAGTACGATAGAATGAGCACCTACTGCGCGGGAGGCAGAAGGCCTGCGCACCGCGGTGACCCCACTCAGTCCTCCTGAGGCTCCGGAGGACGGGAACTTCTGAAGGTCTAAGAGCTGGTGGCTGCGGAGCTGGATGGGAACGCCCTCTTCACATTCGCCGCCCTGCCCCACGCCCAGCGGCTTCCCATGTTCCTGCGCTGTGGTCCCGCAGTTTTCCTTCCTCCTGACCACATCCTCCCATGCCTCTTTGTTCATCCAAGGCTGTAGTGACCTTCCCTGAGGGCCTCCCAAATTCCGCCACAACTCTCCTCACACAGCAGTGCCAGCTGCCCTCAGTGCCACCAGCCAGGCTCCAAGGGGCTCCTGAAAGACGGGGGCCTCAGGGTGGCACTGCTCTACCTACCCTAGGGAGCAGCCCTGCTCTGTGTGTGCACACACGTGTGTGTCTAAGTGCTAATAATCCAGGTTTTAACTGATTTGATTTTAATCAGAGTTAATAGAGTTGGGCATAAAAAGGTAAAAATCTGTATTTAGACAACTGCAACCTTCACAACTATAGGGAAACACATATGAAAGATAACACACATGGAAAAATAACCACACTGACATCTGCTGAACACGTAGTGTGTGGCACCCGGCCCGCACCCTTGGGTGTATTAAGTCATATCACCCTCACTGCAAGGACTGGACCTAAGATTACTCCCAATGTCCTGTTTTCTTGGCCAAGACTGTCCTGAGAACACGGCTCACAAGAGGTGGGGGAGGAATATGAATCTCCGTACCCAGGCTCCAGAGCTTGTCCTTGGGACCATTCCCACAGCACACAGAGGCCCTTGGTGGTCTACACGCCTCAGCTGCCACGCAGCCTGTACTTAGGGTTTTCTGGATAATAAAGGCTAAGCAGGACAACATCTTAGTGGAAGGAAATCGTTCTGTGCCCACAGGAAGGAAGGCTGGGTACAGAACACTCCTCCAATACGCCATCCAGGCTGGGCTCAGTGAGACTCCAGATGGAACAGGAAGACGCCTGGTCTCCCTGGTGTCCCTACTGTGGCTTCCAATGGTCACTTTCAATATCCTTTCTTTCTTGGCCTTAGTGAAAATTAAAATGTTTTCCCCCATATCACAGTAATACTATGTGATAGTTTAAAGTAAAAACTACTGCAAAAACCAGTAGTTCCCTGCCCTACCCCAGCCTGAGTGCCACCACACTCAACTCCTGCTCTTAGTTCTGTAAGTCACTTTGGCAAAGAAGTTCCTCTGCTTACCATGGGGTGACAGCCCAGACAACCCACTACAAGTTGAAGATGCACTGGATACACTCCGCTTAGCTTAATAACATCACAGCTTAGCGGCCCGGTGGGCGGCAGATGGAGCACTGGTTCGACGCACTGCATATTGCAAAATTCAAAATGCGTGCACAGTTTCTGCTGAATGCGTATCGCTTACACTACTAGTGCATGCCCACATTTCTATGCAGTATGCTCACAGGCAGACTTTTTTCCTTCACTGATATTTGGTGTTTTTTACTACTTCTGTCCACTAAGTTATCTGCTACGGCTGTCCAGTATCATTTAATGGGACAGCACCATGCTTACTAAATTCCTGGAGATTTCAATGTTGCCAGTTTTACTTTTAAAGAGAATAAAAATAACAGATAAGACATTAGAAATGATAGAGAATTTCTAAAAAATCTAAGATGATGGGAATGCTGTTGTTGTTATGGTGCATATTGTTGTCTTCAAAGTAGTTGTTCAGATTACCAGATTTACACTTGTAAAAATGGTCAAAATGTAAAATTTAAGCATTAACTGCTCCTCTCAAAAAACAACAGATAGTCGCAGTACCATCATCGCAGCCATCCTGCGTATACACTTGCCTCATTTCCCACCTTCCGTTTTTCTTTTCTTTTTTTCCTTCATCCCATTCATTCATTCCTCCTTAGCAGTTTCTTTCTTTCACAGCTTTTAATGTTCAGGCATGCTTTCTTATTTTCTCGTTTATTCTTCTGTGTGTACATGCATTTGTTTTACAGAAACAATGGTGTTTTTCTCTAATATCTTTTTTTGGAAGTTGCTACAAATCGAGCTCAGGGCCTCTCCTGGCCAGGCGGACCCTGGTGCGGCCTAGCCGTATCCCCAGCCTTTCTCCGCTATCCTGATGGATTAATTTTTCTCCCCTGAAGCTTCCTCTGCTTGTTACACTGTTTTTGTTTCTTTTACCTTCTTTGATTTTTCTTTCTCCTGCTTTGGTTTTCTTCTCACTTGATGGAAGATCTCCTCAGGTCTTCACAACCCTCTGCCGCGACTTCCTGTGGAGGGCTGAGAGGCTCAACAGCTCCCTGCATGCTGCTGACCCTCACTACAGTGGGGGACCTGTGCGTTCCATGGGCAATCCACTAAAGGTGCATCTTCAGAGTCTTGTGGTTCCCTTGAAGTTTTTTATCATCTCTTTCCTCAGAAGGAAGACTTGTGCTGGATTGTCAGAAACGGGTCTACACATGTCACTTTCAAAATTTAGCATACGTTGGCTTCTTGCTTTCCACACAGTGACCCTTTCCTGCCTCCCTGATATTGGGTGCCCTGAATCTGGAGCTCTTCTGGTTGACATCTTTAAGGAACACGTCTCTGATCCTCTGCTGTGTGGGAGGTGGGAAGAGGTGCCAGGCTCTGGCTATGGTGGCCTCTGCCACTCAGATGGGCAGCCATGCACACCTCAGCTCTGTACCTCGGCCCGCTGAGCTGTCCTGGGTGCCTTGCTTGGAGGTTTTCAGGACTGTTCTCTCCCTTCTCTGTCAGCATGTGCCCAGGGTCAGCTTCCTCAGGCTGCCACCTCCATCTACTTTCTCTTTTCCAACACCTGTTCCTGGCTCCTGCCTGTTTTTCTATGTGGATTCATCCCTGTTTTTTTCTTTTATTTTAAATTACTATTCTCACTATAGTGAGATATTTGGTGGGAGGCAGAAATTGCAATAGCCACAGCTACCATTAATAGCATTTCACACAATTTTCTGGTCCCCGTGTCCTGAAGCTTTTTGTTTACTCGGGCTTTAGAATGAGCACATGGCCTGATCATTCTACTGGGGTCACTACACACCCACATACTTCTCTGACTCTCCCTCCACCTGTTGAAAGTTGGTCATCCTCAGGCACTGCCTAAGCCTCCTTTCCTCATGTCCGTCACCTCCCACTCAGTTTTCTAAGGTCTCAGCCTGGATGCCATGCAATAAGACTCCACCTCCTGGGTCTGCCACTCCAGCTGGGTTAAGCCTCCAGTAATGTACCTGCACCCCGCACAGGTCTCCTCTACAGCTCCCCATGGCACATCAGAGAGCAATGGCTTTCTACCTCGGTAGACCTAGAGATGTCCCAGGCCAGGGGGCTCACGCACAATAGAAGGCACATAGGAGGCGTGAGGAGAACAGATGCATGCTGACCAGATCATGTGATGGATGGATGGGTGGGTGGGTAGATGGATGGATGGATGCATAGATGAGTGGATGGATGGGTGAGTGGATAGATGGATGGGTGGGTGGGTGGATGGATGGATGGATGGGTGGATGGGTAGATGGATGGGTGGGTGGGTAGATGGATGGATGGATGGATGGGTAGGTGGGTGGATGGATGGGTGAGTGGATAGATGGATAGGTGGGTGGGTAGATGGATGGATGGATGGGTGGGTAAGTGGGTGGATGGGTGGAGGGATAGGTGAAGGGATGGGTGGGTGTGTGGGTAGATGGGTGGATGGGTGGGTGAATGGGTGGGTGGGTAGGTGGGTAGGTCGATGGGTGGGTAGGTGGGTGGCTGGATGGGACAGTGGGTGGGTGGATGAATGGATGAACAAGTACAAGTATCCAGTTGAGCCCAGCCCCATCTCTGTTCTTGCAGTGATCTAAGTTCCTTTAATGAAGAATCTTAACATTTGTCCACATCAGCACTGTGTCTATGAAATAGGCATAAGATCTAGGGCTATCCTACGTCACTGAAGCAGACTGTGGAGATTTAAAGAAAATTTTAAAAGTGACTTGTCACGGCGCTCACCAAGCTAAAGGCCATACCTGAGGTCAGGGATTATTACTATTAGGGTAAACTGCTACATAGAAAATTCTCTCCTTTGATCACGAGAGACACAGGAATCAGAACAGCAGGCTCAGGTTTTCAAATCTCAGGATCCTTTAAAGTATGCTGCCTTTCTTAACAGGAATCCCCAGGAAGCTCTCTCTGTGTCACCCTAGGCAGCAGCAGCGCCAGAGGCCACCTGGGGTCTTTTCTTTCATCTCCCACAAGGCTGGATTAGGAACTAGGGTGTGCTTCAAGCACCATGGCCTTAATTTGATATAATTTTCCAAATAAAAACAAGAAGGAAAATATCTAAAATACACATGCACATATACGCGTGTGCTAGAAAGCCCAAGAAACAGGTCCCTGTCAGCTCGGGCACATGTCCTCAGCCTGTCCCCTAGATCTGCCCATTTAGCACTTGTGCCAAACAGGAGAAGAGGAAGGTTATACAGTCTGGGGTGTTGGGGACATGGTTGACAAAACAGCCATCATTTATGTCCCTTGCTGCTGATGATCTCTAAAGCATTCACCCAAGCTAACAAAAGTAACTGCTTCTCTTGGTGAGCTGGGGGAACCTGCGCGGACCCACAGCCTACAGCAGTAAAGCAGAAAAAAGACTCATGGTCTAGAGTGGACAGACTTGAATTCAAGCCCAAACTCTCTCTAAATTATGTGGGTCAGGCAAGTTACATGTTACCAATGAATGTGTTTATATCATAAATACAACTTCCACGTCTTATTTCGGAGACTGAATGCTGTAAGTATCACTCCACATTTCAGATTTTTCCTAAGAATTTTTAGGGGCCAGGTGATGGTCACTCAGCGGAGATTCCATGATTTACCTGAATGCTTTCTTATTATTAGACTTTCAGATTATTTTCCATTTTCACAACTATAAGTGAAACTATGATTAGCATACAAGTCTGCTTAGGTGTTGGTTTATTTCCTTCTAAGAGACTCTGAGAAGCTGAGCATTTGATACTTCAATCCAAAATGTCTAATGGCTTTCCTACTGGGTTGTACTGATTCACAAAGTTTCCAGTGACACATATGTGATAGTGCCTGTGGCCTCCATAGCACCTGGAATCAACTTGGGGTATCTTAACTTATATGGCTTGCGAAAGATGATGCACTATTGTTCTAGTTTATTCAATCACTAGTGAGGTAAAACATATTAATATTTTATATTACTTGGGGGGTTTTCTATACAGAAGTTTTAGCCATTTGCCTATAACAGTGCTTCCCCTGCCCCAGCATATGAGCTCTAATTTAACATATATAAACTCTTGGTTTCCATATTTGCTGTCTTTTCTCAATCTATTTTTGATATACAGAAATTTCAAACATTTATGTAAACAACTGTTCATCTTTTTCTTTGCGATTTCTTCAACAATTGTTAAGCTTAAAAGTCCTTCTAGAAGCTGGAGACACAGAGCAGTGACTTCTGCCTTCCTTGGTGTGACTTTTAAGTATTCACCTCTTTACTCCATCTGGAATTTATTTTGACATCCAGTACTGAGTCAGAGGCTAAAGCTCAGCTTTCTCTCCTGCAAGGCAGGGGAGTTGGCAGGTGAAGAAGCCCAGGTACAGAGGATGGACAGGGGAGACTGGTGCACCAGTGTGGACCAGGGGCTTGTCCCTAGGAGACTTTTCTTCTTCTACTTCTTAAAAGGAAGCAAAGAATCTGTAGTTTTATGGGATTCATCTGAAGAGTGGGCCGGCACTGCAGGCTAAGAAGCCCTTTTCCTGTCTGGCAGCCGCATCCGCTGCCTCTGGATTAGTCTGATGTTTCTCCAGTTAATTCTAATAACAATTGCTGACCACGCCGCCCCCCATGCCTTTGTGATTCCTCCTTTTCCAAATGATGCACTTCTGCATATAACTGGTAATTTTCAAAATTTTGTGCCATTATTCTGCTTAACTCCTATTCTCCTTTAATTCTTACAGAGGTATGATATGTTGACCTCTAATAACAAACATTCTTCCATTATTCTGTTGGTTTTTTCAAATTTATGTCCATGCTTCTATCCATTTATTATTCCAGACAAAATCTCAAGCCATCCCATCAGGCCTCTCTGATGCCCCCTGGGACCCTGCCTGCCACCCCATCACACCTCTGTGCTCACTGCACTCAGAGTCCCGCCTTCCTCTCCAGGATCACACGGCCTTTACTGATTGTTCACATCCTGTTCTACACTGCTCTGCCCAATTTTGCAGCTTTGTCACACTGGTCACACATACTTCTCATTAAGATGAGGTTTTAATTTTTATTAATTTTCTTAGCTGACAGTGTTCGCTATATTTCATGATTGGTTTTTCATGTAGATAGGAAATCTATTGACTTTCCTAAAGCCATCTTGTACCCCTACTTACGAGCTCTGAATTCTTATGACGCCATTCAGCTTTCAATTAACGACCTTATGCTGTCTGGCAATACAAACACATGCTTCACACCAATAAGAACCATCTCAGTTTCTTCTTTCTGTTTAGTCTCATGTTGGCCAAAGTGCCTAAAAAAATGCCAGCCAATATACACTCCTTAATTTACTGGTGACTTTTTAATGAATCCAGTATTTAACCAGGAAACATAATATCGGCTTTTGACTAGCAGTCGGTGTTTGCTGTCAAGGCTCAGGCCACCACCAGAGTGGTGCTCACCACTTTCTAGGCACAAAAGACAGCTCTCGGTACGGTGCACAGCGCAGCCTGAGAACGCCGGAAGTCTGCATAGGAAGATGCACTGGATGCATCTGAATTTGGACCCACGTTCTGCCTGGGTCTGACCCTGCAGGAGGCTTGGTGCCCTTCCTTGACTGGGAAATGCCGGTAATGGTGGACTGCACACTTGGCTGTGACAAGGAGTTGCTATATGTCCGCTGTGCTCAGTGTAGTATGTGGCACCTGTGGAAGAGCCACAGATTTCACCTTCGTCCTCTGCCACTTAAAAGAAAGAGCTCATGGCAAGACAAACAGCAGCCCAAATGCAGCATCAAAGGCATGCCTGGGTTACGGGCTTGAGAACGTGCAAAGTCAGCCGAGGAAAGCCGCTCCCCCGACCTTCTCCTCTGGTGCGGCCAGTTCTCCCACTTCTCTGAATCATACGGTCCATCTCTTGCACCCTACCCCAACTATTTGGCCTCAGACATAAATGAAAATAAAAAGTCAGGCTGACATGTAATATGAACCAGGACTGAAACAAACTGTGCTTCCATTAGCCCAGGACACGAGTGTACTCAGATAAAGGCAGCACAAGCAGCTGCCCAAACTGAAACCAGATGTCCGGCGGGCTCCGGCTCACGCTTTCCTACAGCCCTTCGCGCAGCACTCACTGGCCTGTCGTTTCCACGGAGCCCTCTGTTCTGTTTAAACAGCAAGAGACAAGCTCAGACTGTTGCCACCACTGACCCCTGGCCTGACTTGGAAGGAGTCCTTTGGATAAGCAGCCCTCCTGGGCACAGACTGGTAGCCAGAAGAGGTGGTGGCAAGGGACGAAGCTTCCCTGCAGCCTCCTCAGCTGGGGACACAGCATCTCCCTGAAGTGGCAAAGGGCACCTGGGAACTCTGGAAGTGGGTGCCGCCCAGGCAGGCCCTAACAGAGGCCACTGATGATGGGGCGGGAGTCTTCCAGTAGACTGAGCTGGGTTCAACTCCTGCCCCTGCTGTCATTCGCTGTGCGACTGTAGGCCGACTTGTGGATTTCCCTGAACTTCATTTCTTCATCTTTTTGCAGGAAATAGCATCTATTCCTCTGTCTCTGGCACTGTTATGATCTTTCAGCTAGGTTACGCCCTCGTGGCACTTCGCGCCTCCTGGGACCGACTAAGTACTCACTGCCAACAGGGGCAGCAAGTGCTGGTATGGCACCGACCAGGCACCAGGCTATGGGCACCAACCCTAATCCACTGACTTCATTGCGGCAAGGAGCGTCTGGCTAGCGATGAGTGGTCTGCGTGTCCCTGGGTGTGTCTGGACATGGGCTATGGTTCACAATGCCATGGCTCCGGGCACTAAACACGGGCCCTTGCCGTACCTTCTGGCACTGTTCCGCCACTCTGCTTCTTGGCCACCACGAACCAAGCAGTTTTTCTCTGCCACAGCCTGCTGTCATGAGCTTCCTGCCTCAGAGTCTTCTGACCACGGACTGACTTTCCTGAGCCATGAGCCGAACTAAACCTGTCCTCTGAGTTGTACATGCAGGTACTGGGTCTTAGCCGATGGATAGCCGGGTGCTATATTGGTACTGTGCAAATATCAACCCACTTTATCTTCACAAGCATCTCATCTGCGGAGTACTACTAATACTATCACCATTCCTTGGCTGAGGAACCTAAGGGGCTCCTAGCTTATGTCTCTGGCCCAAGCTCGCACTGCTGCTACATGGCAGAGACTGTACCCAAACCAGGCCAGCTGGCTTCAGAGCCACTTGGTGACCACTAAATTGTGCTACCCCTCCCTGGCTTAGGTAGCTTGGTTCCTGACTCTGCCATATTGAGACTGCCTACACATAGGCGACTACACAATTCAGGCACTGGGGTTCTTTGGAAAGGCCTGGGGGCTCCTCGAAGAGCCTGGGGGCTTCCTGGAAGGGCTGCCGGTCCTGGGACCCCCAGCCCAAGCTCCTCCCACTGCCCATGAGGCTGTCCTCCCTCATCTGCATTGCCTTCTTCTCCCCCACATCCCGGAGCTCATCCCCCTGCCACGTTCCCTGTCTGTGCCTCCCACTGCCTCCCGTCATTACCCCCATGTCCCTGGGGCCACAGTCTTCTTCTCCTCTCACTGCTGACAAAATATCCAAGCCCCCACCCCCTATAACCCTTTCCTTGAACCTGCCGCCTCCTCCTCAGGTTGCACCCATCTGTCTCCTGCCTGCTCTGCTAAGAAGACAGAACTATTTCCACTCTCCGCCTTTAGCTCACCCTGAACTCACCGTGACCCTGTTTCCCTGCACCCTGGATAGAAACTGCTCCCATAAGGGTGTGGATGGCGTCCCCACGAGTGACGGCTGGGCAGCCTCTGTAATCTTCCCGACCTTTTCTCCAAGGCTCATCTCTCCATGTGTCCTCCCCTGCCTATCCATCAGAACGTGTGGCTCCACCTCCACATCCTCGGCTGCTTCCGTCTGCTCAGAGGTTGTCCCCGCTACCTGCCCCCTCTCACCTACACCGAGCTGCGGAGCCATGCACGTCCGCCTCGCCTACCTGCCTATCCGCTGGTACCTGCTGATGGAATTCTGCTGCCACCTGACATCTTCCTGCCTCTCTCCCCAGCAAACACGCTTCCTCTGGTCCTAACTCAGCAATGTATGCCTAGGAATAATATGCACTCAGTAATCTGCTGACATTACTCATTTTTCCAGGTGGTTCTAGAGGGGCTGGGAACCACTGGAGAGCCTAGAAGCTAGGATGGGACATTTGAGAAGCTCCCTGTGGAACCTGACAGAGGCCATGCTGATAAGAATGACTAACAGTGTTTTGAGATGTTCTGGAAGCTTTTGGATATGTATAGTTTTTGGACCTGCAGTAGCACCAGCAAAGAAAGGCTACAGGACGTAGCCAACTGAAGGATGCAGCCAAATCCTGCAGCCCCGCCTGGGTGTGCAGGCCTGAGAGAGGGCCACAGTCCTGCTGCAGGACGGGACTCCTGGCGGCACCTGAGCCAAGCTCTCCTGAGAAAGACAGTGCGGATGCTCTTGGTTCTCTACCCTACATTCATTTTCCTTGCTCCTGAGAGAGCTGCAACTTTTTATCTGAGTGCACATCCAGCAAGCTAAAAATATTCATACCTAAGTGACACAACTCTGCTTAGGAAAGGTAGGCTGAATTGTTTAGGAAAAGGTTTGCTTTTCTGTATTCCTTTTTCTTTTGCTGTCTGACACACACAGGAATTCTGGAGGCGCAGCAGTCATCTGATGACCTTGAGGTAACAAGGATGAAGATGGCAGCCCCCAGGCCAGGAGGACGGCGGCCAGGAGGACAGAGCCCACCGTTAATGAACTATGGGCTGGCCCTGGTGGACATGGCCTGGATGGAGGCGATGCCAGGGGACATCAAGACTCCACTGAAGTGCCTCTTCAGTGAGGACTTTGGGTTTTCATGTGCTAGGCACAGTGGACAGCATTTTCCAGGGTGGGATGAGCTTGGAGTGCTGGGCCCGTGGTGTCCTGGGGTTCTGTCTCTTCCTGCTGTCTGCTCTTGAGGCTCCAGGCAGAGAATGCCACAGGTTTCGCCATCCTCCCCCCCCGCCCAGTTAAGATGCCAAGGGTGGTGGTGGGGGCTGGGGGGCCCTGGTCCTGTGTGGTGGGAGTGGTGGTCACTGGCCAGCCGAGCAAGGGCTCAGGTCTGCAGGTGTGGCACTCTGCTGGTCCTGGCTCTCTTGCTCTGAGCAGACGTCTGGCTCTGGTCTGTCTGCAGTATGCTGACTCGAGCGCTCCCGCAGCTCAGGAGCTCATTCACTCGTACCAGATTGCTGCAAATACATCACTGTATTGGGAGAGGTGAATTCCCAGGGCAGTCTTCCAAGGAAGCGTTTCTGTTAGACATTCCACACAGGGCTGCCAATGTCACTCACAAGCAGGTTAATTTCCTCCCAGGGGATCTTCATTCATTGGTGTATTTCTACTTACACACAGTGCAAAGGAAGGGAGATAGCAAGGTGGGAAGGGCTTCATTAAAAACTCAGACTCCCCAACCACCTTTCTTAGCTTCTTGCTTTTATAGAAATTACAGCATATAATGGCAAGGATTTTTCTCCATGAAAAATGCGTATTCTTGTGAAACACACTCACAGGCCAAGTCTCAATCAAAACTATGCAGGCTAGAGAGATAGCTTGGAGGTCTAAGAGTCTGTGTGGAAAATGCAAGGACTGGGGTTTGATCCCTGGTGTCCCACACTGTGTTGGCCACCAAAACTGGGTGTGGTGGTACATGCCTGTAATCCTGGCACTGGGGAGGCTGAGGCAGGACGATCACTGAGTTGGAACTGCATAGTAAGACCCTGGACTAAATAAATAAATGAGATTTAAAAAAAAACCCTAGGGAAATATGGATACACTGCAGTCTAGTTGTCCTCGGAAATAACACGCAAGACCCAACTTTTTTTTTTTGTCTTTTTGAGACAGGGTCTCACTATGCAGTTCAGGCTGGCCTTGAGCTCATTTTTGTAGCCCAGGCTGGTCTTGAACTCACACCAATCCTCCTGCCTCAGCCTCCCGAGTGCTGGGATTACAGGCGTGCACCACCATGCCCGGCTAAGACCCAACTTTGAAGACCCTTGGAGGATGGAAACTTCATTCAAGAGTCGAGGCATTGGGCAGCAAAGAGGACATGCCATGGGCGAAGCTGCCACAAAGCGCGCTCCAAGTGCTGCAAAGTGTGCTTTGAGGGCTGCTGTCCTCCCCGCTCCTCCTCCCCGCTTTGCTTTTCCTCCATGAAATCACAAAGCTCAGTCCTTGAAGCCTCCTTTGACCACACAGACAAATGGTCTCTGCTCTGGGCCTCAGAACAACCCCTGGTCTGGTTGCTCCGGGCCCCTATGTGCTTGCTGGAACTCCGAATCCTGGCAGCACAGACTTCTTGGCCTGGGTAGTCCTCAAGGTCTCCCCACAGCTCACTTGCACTCCAGGGTGCGGGCCTGCACTCTGGTGGCTCACGCCGCACTGTTGCCATCCCGTCCACGCGTGCCCGCTCCTCAGCCTCACCCCAGAACGGCTTCCACGGTGCCCTCCCTGGCCCAGCTGTCAAGTCCCTTCCCTCTGGCCCTCCTGGCCCTCTCACTGGCAGCTCAGGAGCAACCTTTCTTGTTCTTTTCCTCGACTTTGCAGAGTTGACGTACAACGTTTATGTACAAAGTACCCACCTCCCGCAGTTTAGACCCCGAGCTGCTTTTGCCAGGAGCCATGTCACATCTTCCCTGCATCCTAGCTGGGAAAAGGGCAAGGATTTGATCTCTGGTGGATGATGGACAGAAAGGAGGAAGGCAGGGTGAGCTCGGCAGGGCAAGAGCTCAGCCTGCTCCCACTCCCTAGCCACAGAGGCGCTGGCCTCCCGGGGCGCTCTTCTTTTCCTCAGCACCAGGGAGGCAGAGCATGTCTCTGGTAAGAACCCTGCCTCTGTTTTCTGACAGTGACCCTGATTTTATTCTCTGGGCCTCCAACCCATGGTAGGGCACCTCTGTCATCTTCCAGGTTGGTGCGGGTCGCTGCGGTGCCAGGCTGATCTGTCCTCTAGGCTTCAGCATCCATCATAGGAAGAGGGGAGATCTCTCCGCAGACCCCAACACTGCAGCACTGACCTGCAGTCCTGAGGTAGCGAGAGAGTCACACAAAGGTATTTTTATTTTTAAAGTTTTGGCTGCTGTGAGATTTTCATTGTGGCTTTCATAATGGCTTCTCAAGATCTCCTGGCTTGTGCAAGATGTCACTTGTATATGGAGGCACCTTAACAAGAGGGAAATTGTGCTTCATACAATGCAAACAGGAATCAAACACTGAATAGTGACCATGAGAAACAACGAGACATCGTGGCAGGTGGTGGCCTTGTGGTCATGAGGCTGAGCTTCCACACAGGCCTTGCTCCTGACTTTGGGGGAGTTGACTAACCTCCAGGAGCATGAATCCGGCCCAGTGGGCACACTGTTAACATCAGGCCTCTACATGTATTTGTGTGTGCAGTTTGTAAGGCGCTCTTGTTTTTTTTTTTTTTTTTTTTTTTGAGGCAAAAGATAAACTTGTTTAATTTAAAATCATCAGCTGGATTGCATTAAATGAAGGGAAAAGCAAAAACATATACGATACAGCCATTCATTAAATTAAATGGAACTATTTCTCTTGTTACCTAATTACAAACAGACATAAATACTTGGACTCTGACATCTCAGATCTTTTTAAAGTCGCGATCTGCATTTTGACGTGTAGCAAAGGGAGGGTCGTATTCCAATTTGTGTGCTTAGCAAACTGGAGAGTTGCAGTTATACATCGGGACCATAATGACTTCACTAAAACAAGACTCAAACTTTTAATTAACCTGCCAGGACAAGTTACAACTCACAGCTCACAGGCAAGGATCACTGACAGCTGGGACTCAATGCCAGGGACCCTGGGGAAGGAGGATTAACAGCAACATCAGAATCAGTCTGCTTTTGCATTAAAGCAAAAACCTTCAGTGTTCATTAAACAATCCCTGTAGCTTGAAGGGAGTCAGGTCAGATGGGCAGTGGAGGAAAGGGGAAGGGGGAGGGGAAGGGGGAGAGGAAGGGGGAGGGGAAGGGGGGAGGGTCCAAAGCGCTGACGGCTTCTGCGCCCCATGCATGTGGCGCCCGAGCCCTGCCAGCCCTGTTTCTTTCCCTAATCTCAGCGGGGATTGCATACTCTCACTATTTTTTATTTATTTATTTATTTATTTATTTATTTATTTTGGCCCAGAGTAAATAAGAAAAAAACAAGAGGAAAGAAAAAGCAGTGCAGAGAGGTGGCAGGACTGCCCTCAGCTGCTGGACACTGGGCAAGGGCAGGGAAGGAGGGAGTAGCCTTGTGGGACACTGGCTTTCAGGTCTTTGTGGACAGACGTGAGCTGAAGGTCGTGTCCGCCCCAAGACCGGCCCATGGAGTCAGAACTTCTGAAGCAGGGCCCAGGCATTGGGGTTTCTACCTGACTCCCACTTATCACCCAAGAAGTGTCACCATCTTCTGCTACTCAAAATGTGAACTCAAACATCACCAGGTGCTCGTCAGAAAAGCACAGTGCAAAGGTCCCAGGCCTGCTGGAGCAGAACCTCCTTTCAACAAAACCTGCAGTGATTGCTAGGTACGCTAGCGCCTGAGAAGCACAGGAGAGCCTATCTGTTTGAGCAGACATGGAGGGTTTCACTCCTTAGCTGGGAACGGAGGAGTTGGAGAAAGCCAGACCGTCTTCCCGGTTAGGACCACGCAGGCAGCAAGCTGTGACAAGTACGCATGGGCAAGGGCACTTCCCTGCATGCCCACGTCACTTCTCTAAGATGTACATCCTAATTAAAACTGGTTTTCTTTGGGGGCTTACATTAATAACCTTTCATATTTAGGCTAGTTATTAAAACAGAAGCGTGGCTGTAAGAGCTCTTAGCTCTGTGCCTCCCTGTGAAGTGTGCCTACGAGTCAGACAGCAAGATTGAGAAATACCACCGTGACTCGGTAACTTTGCGCTGAAACTGAAGCCACCATGTCTAGAAAGAGAGCAGACATGGGGACCATGGCCCAGCAGATCCAGCAAAGCAACAGCTACTTGGTGGAAAGTGGCAGAACTGGGCCTCTAATGATGAAGGTGAGGGGGGGACCTGCCTTAATACTAGCAGGAGCCACTGAGCTACAGGCTTGAATTCCAGACTGCCTGGAAAACTCTAATGATTGGTGTGATTAAAACCCAACTGCAAAATAGGGATTCAGGATGACCCTGTGCAGTGGGCCAGGTCACACATGGGCCTCTTCTCTTACCTCCTAGAGGCCAGAGCACACTGGGGGCTTGGTGGGGTGCCACCGAGGCAGGGCTACCAAAAGCTCCTCCCTCTAGGTACTTAGAGTCCGGTGGCCAAGAGTGATGCTTCCAGGACAGGGACAGTACAGAGGGAGCGGAGCGGTTTGCACGGGCCCTACCTCCTTCCCTGTGTCCCAAGGGCAGCCTTTTCAGAAGAAGCTCATCACCCACACCCTGAGTTTAATGGGAAGACACTCTCAGGACTAAGGGCAGCACGGTGATAAGAGCACAAGGGCTTGGCAACGGCCTCAGCTGCTGGGGGTGGGGGTGGAGGCGGAGCCAGAGTCTCCAGCAAGTACCAAAGTAAGAGGTTTTCTTTAAAGCCCACTATTCAAAGTGACTCCCAGCTGAGGATAGAGACACACGTTTTTCACACAGGTGAACTCTAAACCACACACAGCTTTCCACTGGGTGGAAACTCCATTCCCAAGCATGCTGGTCTGTGGACTCGTGCTTGTCTGTGGGTTTCACTTCTCCAGGGCATTTCTCTAGGTGTTGTCCTTGTGTTTCCAAGGCAAATTGAGGAAATACACTTTTCTAACCCGAGCCTCCAAAACTGTCACATCCTCTGGCACACCATGTCATCTCAGGAGCACATGCATTCTGTGGCATGTATGGGTAAAGAAAGAGAAATTCTTCCAGCACGGGGCCAAGCTACCAGGACATGGACAGGCTTCTGAGGTGGTCAGAGCTCTTGGCCACCAGAGGGACAGTGATGGCGTTCAGTCTCATTAAGACAGCAGGGCTTGGGGCTGGGAAGATAGCTCTGTGGCACAAGTGCCCGCCTGCCAAGTACAAGGTGATGAGTGCAAAGTAGGTCCTGAAAAAAAAATGCTCTCTGCCCAGGAAAAGAGCTTCTTCAATAAGACCCCAAGCTGATGGGTGGCGCTGCTCACCCAGGCCCTGCTGTGCAACTCACCCTCCTCAAACCTTCGTCCTTTCTAAAAATTTCTGCCAAGGGTTGTTGGCTCCAAAAGCAGCAAAACAAAGCAAGCAACCACCAAGCCAAACCTAAACAACCAATCAGTGAGTTGACCCAATGAGAGAGAGCCTCAGAATAAGGGGCGTGGGCGTGGGCGGGGGCAGGGTGGCGCCGAGTGTGACGCTACCTTAACTGCACTCGTCAGCCCCACTCCCAGGGTCAGGGAAGGCGGCCACAGGTCCACGCATCGCCGCACAGATGGCAGGAGAAAGGCCAACAGCCTCCCTGCCTGGCATCGCAGGCCCGCTTCCCGCCAGCAGGGCCAGCGGAGATGCCCTCGCTCCACACCTGGGTGGCATCGACAGCGCCAGGCAAGACACAGTACCGTACCGAGCCGAACATCGAGGCCTAGAGGCCCTGTACCCGTCCACCCAGAGTTTCTTACCAATGGCAGTAGTGAGAAAAGAAACCACTTCAGACTCCTTCCCGTCATTGTAAAAGGCCAGATGCCAGATTCCCGAATCCAGATACTGGATAAAGCCGGTCTCATGGCTGGAGGGGGGCGCTCCACCCCGTGGCTGGCGCTGGGGTCCTTCCAGGCCCCGTGCCTCCTGGGTCAGGAGCCTCCTTCCGTCTAGCAGCTCCACGAAGTCAAACTAAGGCAGAAAGAGAAGGTGATTAGGAATGGAACTGCTCTATGACACACCACATTCCTTCCCTGGGCTTGTCCTGGGGAAGACAAGAAAGTCGCAGGAGGCAAAGCCCTGGAAAGGCTGCTCGGCCGGCACAGGCTTCCCCAGGACTCATTTTTTCCCCGAGTAAATGTTCTCCTGAATCTCCTGTGAGTACGGCATAACTATGGGTTATTTTCCAGTCTTGTTTGGCCTTTCTTGCTATAGGGATGGTGAGTCTTCGTCTAGCTGTGTGCACCAGGACAGCCATGCCTTCTCAGTGGTGGCCTTGTGGTTAATAAGCCAGCTCCACACAAGCTCGGACAGGAGCTTCAGGGACCTGGAGCTGAGCTGGGGCACTGAACGAGATCACGGGGTCGGTGGTGAGCACACAGAGGTTTGGCTGACACCCGTTTCTCTTTTGTCAGTGATCCTTTCTAAAATGTCCCATTTCACGCACGCCTGTAATCCCAGCACTCGGGAGGCTGAGGCAGGAGGATCGATGTGAGTTCGAGACCAGCCTGGGCTACAAAAGTGAGCTTAAGGCCAGCCTGAACTGCATAGTGAGACCCTGTCTCAAAAAGCAAAAAAAAAAAAAAAATAAATAAATAAAATTAAAAAAAAATAATAATAAAATAAAATGTCCCATTTCAGGAAGCAATTTTTGGAGAGGTAAACTGGATTAGCCCAAAACTCTATCAATCATTATGTGCTGTGCCGAGTAGAAATTCCAGTTGATGTGAGACTGCTAGCATGAGGCTCCAGAGAAGTTTGTCAAGCAGCATCAAGAGGTAGGCACGTGAGTCCTGCTGGCCTACTTCAGGCAGCAATCTAGCTTGACAGCTCTTTAAAAAACACATAGAAGACACATCTATATGTTCAATGTCATGCACAGACATCTGGGTGCCAGTGAAGACCAGCATGGTGGCTCTGCCGCCAACAGGGGCCCAGGCCCCTCTACGCTTCTGTGGCTCTGTCCTCAGAAGGTATAGCTCTTAGCCAGAAGAGCTACCAGGGCTTGGAAGGCAGCACGTGGCCAGGGTACAACCAATGCCCTGGTCTAACCACTAAGACTGTGAATAAAGTCTCATCATTTATGACTACAGGTCAGTCATCTTGGATAAGTAGGTATGTGTATGTACATGTGTGAGTGTGTATGTGTATGGTACGCTTGGTGCTGGAATGGAAGTGAGTGCCTCACACATGCTAAGCACATGCTCTGCTGCTGAGCTGTCCATCCACTTGGACAAATTCTTTGTGTTTCTGGTACACATGTGTTCAGTAAATGTGTAACATGGAAGGACAGAAGGAATGCAACAGACCGTGAGTGGCATTTACTTTGGGCCAGGTCCTATGCTAGCTGCCTTACAAATGTTAATCTTTATTCCCGATAGCCCAGCAAAGGAGGCTCGGTTATCCTGATTTCATGGATTAGGATACTCTCTCAGAAAGGATGAGCAATAGACACAAGGTCGCACAGCGATAAGACGAAGGCTCAAGCTCAGTGCATGGCTTTTCTCTAGATCGTACCTCTGAGATCATTTAGCTTAGGAAATAAGTAATAGCAGCAAGACTGTTTAAGAAATTTCACAGAGCTCCTTTCTCTTAAGGAGCCCCTGGGACTTCACCTTGCTGCTCTGAGAGGCAGGGCCTGGGAGGGGGCAAGCCAGCGAGTGACCTACAAAACCTGGGAAATTCTTTGCAGCCTGGAGGATATAGGTGGGCTTCTTGACTTGGGCTAAGAGATCTGAGCAGGACGCACAGAGGTCAGCAGGTGTGTCGGCTCGCAGTTACCTGAGTATGCGAGGGAGGGAAGCCTTTTCTGCCGTAAATGCCAACCAGTGCTGCCTTTCCCAGGGACACGTTGAATTTAAGATGCACAGGATGGTCGATAAACACCTGCGATCTCCAGAAGGTGCCGGGAGGAATCTTCTGTGAAGCCCGTCTCCCCACGTCGATCTCTCCAGAGTCTATAAAACTGTCCTCTGGAAAGAAACTACTGGGCTTTCCTACCGGGGAGACACAGGGGAGGGAAGACAAAGCGTCTTGGTCAGCCACAGTGGCAGGCAGTCTGCTCAGCCCATCACTCCACAGCCATACTCTGCAGCCAGCAGCCCTCTCCCCAACCCTAGCCCACGTCCCCTCATGGGGTGGGGGGAGAAGGTCCAGAGCCCTTTTTTCTTTTCCTTAGTGATGCTCAAATTGTTCTGCTAAAAATACACATTCTTACAAAGCAGGATGGGTTCTCCCAAGGGCCATCTGTTTACTGCATAATTCCACAGCTTGTTAAGATATGTTTTGATCCTAAAAATAATCATTTGCAGTCACATGAGAATAACGGTGTGATTTGGTGAGAGTGTGTGTAAAGAGCTGCACTGTTGCTGCTCTTCCAGCTCGGGATGATCCTCCCAGTAGGGAAAACAGGATGCCAGTGCAGGAAGGTATTATAAGTCTGCTAGTTTAGGAAGCCACATGCCAGATCTGCAGCCAGGTGTGGAGATGAAGGTTTGTCCTGGGAGCAGGGCTGGGTGGGGAAGAGGAGGAAGAGGACCCTTGTGCCTGGAGGAAGCCTGTCTGTAGGATGCCTCTTCCTCTCTGGATGGGGGTGGCTGTCATTTTTCAGTCTAATGTGGGTAAAGCTGAAGGGATTCTTCCAAGCTTACATGCACAAGTCCGTACCATACTTGGAAATCAAGCCTGGCCCCCAGGCCTGTGCCTAGCACGCGCCGGGGGTCAGGAATCAGGTCTCCTGTCCATTTCTCACTGATCAGGAGCCTGCTTCTTGGGGGCACCCCAGGGCCAGGAAGGAAGGCTTACAAACTTCCTCTCCTTAGTAATTGGACACACTCATATGTGAAGGAGATAAACCCTGACTTCTTGCCAGAAGAGTGGGGTGGGCCCCGTGGAGACCGCAGGAACCTTTGGAAGGCCTTCCGTGACCCCGCAGCACCCAAATCAAGGGAGCAGGCACTGCGCTATCAGTAAGGGCCCCAGGACATCCTGATCGGAGGCTTTTCTGTGTGGTTAAGAGATGTTTGAAGGGGCAGAGAACAAGAATTCATTTGTAAAGAAAACACATCTGTGGAACTTTTTATAAAAAGCATTTGGAGAAAAAGAAATTAAATTGTGTTTTTTCCCTGGCTTTGTAAGACTCCTTACAAAGCACATTTGATGCTGAAATGGAGCTTGGCAGGGCATTGTTGTAGTCATAAAATATTTTACTGTTTTAAATAATAAAATTCAATTTAAATGTTAAACTTCTCCATATGTTATCATTGCCTTATAAACTCCTAGGCAGAAACATCAGGTTTTTGGCTGCAAACCGTTAAATGTTATTTTAATTAAAAATGTGCCAACAAAAAATGTTAAAATGCATGCTATCAATAAAAGTACCACTACTATGCTATCATTAGCATGGGAAAGAGTTTGCGTTTAATTCCTTACGGAAGGAATGTGCCCAGAATTTTACACCGAAAACATAGACCTCAAACCACCATGCTCTGAGCCACAAACTTCAAAGCCAGAAGCTAAACTGGCGAGGAAGTAGGATGGGAGCGGATCACCTGCTTCCCCTTCGTCTGATTTGTGGTCTCCCAGGACCCCAGCCCTTTGCATGGCAGGTAGAAAATGTGATGCTGCCAGCTTCTAATTCTGCTAGGGCAAAAGAACTAAAAAGTATCCCAGGTAAAACCAGAGTGTGTTCTGAAGCTTTTCCTCCTAGCGAACCTTTTTGCTCACCGCCCTGTGGATTCCAAGGGCTCATTTCCTTTGTGAGTGGGCGGGAGTCAGCGCTTAGGGGATTTGTGAGTCATCTTTATTCAAGCAGTTCCAATGTCTGAAAAGTATGGGCAGAGGCTCCCCTGCTTCCCCGCATTGGTAGGAAGCCTGCACAGCCCATGTCCTCCTCCGTGAGTGTATTTTAGGAGATGGCTACCATCCCAGCTAACCTCAGTAGCTCTGCAGGCCGGAGGCCACACCCGAGACCCCCTCCAGAGCTCTGCGGCCTGGAGGCCCAGGTACATCACTCAGCCTCCAGGGCTGTCAAAAAGAGACTTTTCTTTTCTAGTACTTTCTAGTATTTCACTCAGGTAAACCATAGTTTTAAGAAACATTGTCTTTCCTGTGTATGCAATAAAATAAAATAAAATAAAATAAAATAAAATAAAATAAAATAATAAGTTCTGGTGGGGCATACCCCCAGGACCTTGAATTTGTGAAGTTCCTGGTTCCCTGTGGCCTGTGCACTGTGCCAACAATAGGGATGGGTGGTAGAGGAGAGAGAGAACAGCCTGCTGAACATCTCCACTGGGTGGGAAAGATGCCAGAGACTGGCTGGCCGGAGGCTGCTGCTGTGGAGGGCCTCCCTCCATCCCTATACTTTAAAAACACTTACTGTTTTCCTCTTTTCAGACCTTATGCGATTATTTGACCTTAATTCTGACTGCTAGATAGGAAAGGCAGGATGAAATGTCCGTCCAGAGCCAGTTTGCCCCTGATGGGCAGTGAGGGTAGAGGATGGAGGGCAGAGGGCAGAGGCAGCTACAGGAGAAGAGGCCCTGTAAATACCCTTCTCTGAGCTTACATTCTGGAAGATCAAATGACTTTTAGTGGGAAACACAGTAATAAAGGTAGTCGTGGCTGCATTAGTTACCAATGGATGAGCTCCAGCTATGTTAGCAGAGACCCTCATTTATCTCAATTCAATAAATTCCCATCCCGTATTATCATCTGTATGCTGAGGCTCAGAATGCGTAAGAAGCCAGACAGGTAGAACCACTGGGGATTTCGCTTTGTTTATTAGGACATGACTTCTAGGAGGATTAAACTGGTAAAGGATTAAAACTCCAGAATGACATTCTCAGTGACAGTGGCAGGCACTGACCCTCTTAAAGAGCAAGTGTCCAGTGGAATCCGCAGCCCTTGGAGGTGAAATACCCAGGCTTGGCTAGGCCCACTTAGGAACACTGTGGCATTCTAGGCTTCAAGAAGCTGATCATTTTGTGAATCAGGATCTTGGGAACAGGCTCCAGTGTTGCCATGGTCTTAAGATGGTCACAGAAACACACTACGCTGCCCCTGTTTGCCCCAGAGGCTTAGCAAGCTGCAGAGTGCTTAGCTCAGAGTTAAGCCCCCAGCATGGCTGGGTTGTACAAGGCAGATTCAACCAGTAATAGTCCCTCCCCACATTTTCTGGGTAAGAACACAGATCCAGGCTTCCTAGAGCAAGGCTGTGCAAACCATGTCTAAAAAAGAAGTCTCTTGCAAATTACTAAAGAATGGCTAACCCAGGAAAATGGATATGGAGGACTAAACTTCCCTGTGCGTCCCAACCTGGACCGAGACCTATCTACGGAATTCCAGACTTTTAATCAACTATCAATCTTCCCCTCCCTCTATCTTTTTGGTTCTTTTCAGTGCAATAACTTGCACAAAGACTCCCTTAGTTTCCTTAGCAACCGTTTGAGGTTTATTTAGTGATCAGAATAGGCTGTTCCACTTTGGAGAGCCCAGCTGAGCCCGTGTGTGTCAGTCTATGTGGTGCAGACTGGTGGGCAACTTGGATTTCATTGCAGGAAGAAGAAAACGCTGTTCCTCATCCACTAATTTGGCCATCAGACATGCTTGTTTATTTAATGCTTTTCCCCTTCCGCTTTAATGAATAGCACGAGTTTTGTGGCTTTGCTATGAAAACCTGCTACATTTTATTTCTGTTCTGTGACAACCTAGAAAATACAAGGTGAATTATAGTTTTCATGTTACTTTCAAAGATATGTGAAACAGTAATAGTAGGATTAACATATGTTTAATTTGTATAATAAAAATATATGTGCTTTAAACATATTCAAAAGTACCCCAAATCTTGGGGCCAGGGAGAAAGCTCAGCAGTCCAAGTACATGTCTGGCAGGCCTGAGGGCCCAGACGTGGTACCTGGTACTGCATGCCACGCCAGCCCCAGGCCACGCCAGCCACTGAAACTGGGTGTGTGGTGACTCATGCGTGTAATCCCAGCACTAGGGAGACTAAGATAGGAGGAACATTATGAGACCTGTATCAAACACATACATACATACATATACATGTACATGGATAAATACATAATTTTTTTTAAAAAAGTACCCTAAAACCTCCTCTTCTGCTTCAGTCCACCATCGAGTATGTGCTTTCACCTACTACGCTAATCACGTCTGCTCACAAGACTTTCAGAATCAAATGATTCCTGGCAAAGAAGCAAAAGCAGAATTGCCCCATTCCTCCGTGGATTTGTATGAAGACAGGTAATAAAATCAGGTACAACTCCAAGAGGAGACACCGGAGAAGGACCAAGCTAGCACTGTGAGGAGTTGCATGTGAGCTGCAACACATTTATCCTCTGAGAGGTCACAGGACAATGTCTGTTTTCAATCATGGTCAAGACAATACTGAATAAAGTTTTAAAAATAACCATTGCCTAGACAGTGGAATATGCTTAACCTGGAATTTTTTTTTTCTATATTCAGTACTATTGAATCAATAAATTTTGTTTTTTGCATTTTCATTTGTTTATTCATGAGGAAACCGAGAGTCAAAATAGATTTTCAAATATGTTTCCATGTCAGCTCAATGTTTTGAAGTAAACTCTTCATCTCATTTGATGTTGCTATGTATTAGTTTCCTATCTTTTTTTATGATTAACTTTTAAGAAACTGTGTGCTCAGGTCAGGGCATGCAGCCATACACGCTGGTTTATCTGGACTAGCACTGGTAAGGTAGTTGTTATTAAATCAATAAATTTTTGAAACATTAAAAAATATAAATAAAAGTACCCTAAATCTTAGGAGGATATGTGGGGTAGATATTAGCTAGCCTGAGTTTCTGGGATTTTAATAACTAAGATGGAACAGCTGGGGGCTTGAGTGTAGGGCAGAGCATTGGGCCTCGCTAAGCACTTCTTTGCCAGTGACTTCAGAAGGACAGGCATCTTCCTAATTCTACAGATGAGAAAGTGAAGGCCACGGGAGATGGATTCTCATGTGATGCATCAGAGCCAGCGGCAGGCAAGGCCAAGCACTGGGTCCTGGAGTGCCGCGCTCTAAGGCACAGCTGCCAGTCCCTGGCAGGCATACTGCTCCCCTTCACTGGGGAGCCAAGGCCCACAGCTTAATTCTAGAATTAGCTCTCCTTCCTACACCCCATGAAGACACAAGACATATGCACTTGCATCAGGAATGGAGATGTGCTCCCTTGAGACATGCTGAGGAATTAGGGTTCTTAACATCACAATTAAAAATATAAACTGAATAGACCCTGGCTTGACCAGAACCAAAAATAAAAATAAAAAGAACAAAATAAAATTAAGGACCCATGCAGTCTCCCACTAATCGTGTGGCTCTGTCTTTGAGGCTGATGCACTTTTTGCTAATGGCAGTTGCTTCTTATGCTGACAGCTTTCCAGAACTGCACTGCATTTAAGGGATTTGTATACAGGATTTCCATTTGCATCAGTAATGACGGATAATCCCTTTAAGCAAAAATACTCCAATTAAAATAAACCAATAAGCTGGTACAATTTCACGTTGTCTCTTATCTGCACCTCAAGCTCCCTGGGAAAAACTAAACAAAACCTAAACAACCCACAAACTAATTTCATTAGAGTGGGAGATTTCAGATAGATCAGACTCCTTCAAGAATCTATGCGAGATCACGAGAGCAGGAAAGTGCGCTGTGCTTAGTGAGGCCCTCTGCCAACTCCTTGGGGTTAAACAGACTTAAGTCTATGTTTTCACACGCTGATCTAAAGATGGTCTTTCCTGCGTGCTACTCATGTATGGCATCTGACTGCACTGATGTGACCCCAGCAGCCCAACAGGCAGGACCATGGAAAAGGCCACAAGGCCACCGTGAAAAAAGCCTGGGGGGGGGGGCCCATCAATTAATTATATAATTCTATTACAATTGCATATGTAGACTTTGCAAACTGTGACAACCCTTCTGGAGAATCTAGCTCATTGCCATTTGGAAGAAGAGGTACAGTGGAGCCTGGACTCATTCACTCTTGAGGGCTGGTTTTGACTCAAGTTGTCAACTGAAGACTCAGGTTTCAAAGGCTCTCTCATACATAGGCAGATCTCAGCATCTTCAGAGAGACAGTGCCCCACACAGGAGAGGATGCTCTAATGTTCCTTCCACAGCTCTGTAAGGGTTAAATTTGTATCTGAGACTATCTGGAAGCACAAGTAGTCAGCATTTGGGGTGCAACTCAAGACCTTGGTCATAAGTTAGAACTGAATTCTGGTCATAACCCAAGCTGTCTGTATGGCAGGCCAGTTGTAACTTAAGAGTCAACTGAAAATGAAGTCCAGGACATCTTCTAGCAGACTTTCTTGACCTTATACTATAGGTCAGTAGTAACGCATGAACTTGAACTCAGGACTGTCAAGCCCTACCTCAGACCTATTACAATGGCACCATGCAGGCTACCTCTCTCCATATCTTATTAGGGGTGAACAGCACATACACTATTCAATGTGTTAAGCCTTAGAATCTTGACCGAGGAGAGGACTAGCCTTGTCTCTCAAAATAGTCAGCAGAGGCTCCAGTTGGACTCTGGCCAAGTCCTCACCTCTCACTTCCCTAATGGGATTATCGCTTCTGTGGTCACAAGAAGACACCATGACCAAGCACTTGCTACCATGCTAACCGAGCTGACAGCTTAGAGGACAGAGGTTCCGTGGCTCTGTGAGTGGCTGAGAGGGGAGAAGATGTATGCAGTTAAGGCCATAGACAGGGACGGCCATTGTGAGGGGTGACAGGACATAGGGACAGTATGAGTTACAGCAGAAAGAGAGACAAGAAGGCTGCACTGTCCAGAATGGCCTCCAGACTGGTTGTATGCTCAGACACCTTTCCTAGGGCCAGTTGTAGTGATCTAGCGCCACTCCTAGTGGACAGTGAAAGGCCCTGGGTTGATGGCATGTTGGAAACACCCTCACAGGCTCAGAACCTGGGTCTTAGATTCCTACAGACAAATGCCAAGCCTCCAAATGCCATCACCACCATTTTTTTTTTTTTTGGTCAGGACAAGAAGTTCCTGCCTCTTAGAGCATGACAGGACTTAACATCTGCAACTCTGCCATGGCCTTGGGGCTGAGGGCTGCTTCAGGTAGGAAAGCTTAGCGACTGAACAAGAGGCCTGGAGTAGCAGGCCTGGGCTCACTTTCCAGGCCTCACTGTTTCCTGGTTGTGTGACTCTGGCTGAGTCCTTTCTGAATGTGATTCTTAGCCTCTGTACCTAGAAGTGGCATAAACAGTCATATTTACCTCACATTTCTGTGAGGATTAAATGGGGAAGGAGGTGCTCTTCGTGAGAAGCTGTGAAGCAGACATGCTCTACAGACACTAACGACTGTGGTCATTACTGGAGGTGAGGAAACTGGAAGACAGGGAAATCACCTGACTTACTCCAGGTCACGTGACTGCAGGTGGGAGCCTGGGAGTGTAGCCCTCAGACCCTGAGGTCGACCTGCTCCTGCCACACCTCACTCCTGCGATGCCCATTCATCCTGTGAAGTCTCCCCCAAGACCATCCAACCCCACATAAAGATGGTCACCTCACACTGAGCACCCAGAATGCTCCCCGAGGCATGGGATGGGACACTGGTGAGCGCCATGAGATCTGCCCAAGCCACTCTCCAAGCTCACAATGACAAGAAACCGCAATGAAGACACAGGTAGACGTGCAGCTGGCATGGAGTGCAGAAGAATGGAGCAAGAGCCAGAGCATGGAGCTGTGAGCCAGGCACAGGACGCACGTGATGGAGTCTCCTCTGTTCAGAGGAGAAACAGAAGACTCACGACACGGACAACGCAGTGAGCCTACCTTCTGTGGCTCCTTTGCCTTTCCTGTCAGGGGTCTCTAAGCCAGTGCCCCCCGAGGGATACAGGGAGACGTCCGTTGGCACAGGCCAGCTGCTGGCTGTGTCCTCCGTGATCTCATACATCTGCCCTTCCATCGGCTGCAGGTGCCAGTTTAGGCCAAACAGGTGCATGGCTGTGGTGAGCAATGAGAAAAGTCATCTTTTTCTGGTGGAGGAGGAACTGGAACTCCCAAGCCATAAGGGAAGGGTGGGTGGGGTAGGGAAGACAGACATTCAGCGCAGTTCAACATCAGCCCCTGAAGAGAGCTCTTATGGTGCCAGCCCTACATCAGGGCCGGAAACACAGAGGTGACCAGGGCTGGGGTTCCCAGTCTGGTGGAGATGGAAGATGGTGTGAGGGAGGAGTTTCAGGAAGCTGCACCTTTTTGCTTTGAAAGATAAATAACAATCTAGAGGGGAATTATAACATATATTCTAAATAGTTCTTCTTCTCCTTTTTTTTTTTTGTACTTTAGGGAAGGGTCTACAGGGTGTTCAGGGTCTCACTACTAGATCAGACTTGTAGTGATCCACCTATTTACAGCCTCTCAAGAGTTGGGAATGCAGGTGTGCACCACTATGCCCAGTCTCAGTTGCCATCTCAGCATGCCCCGGGAGGCAGAGCTGGCACAGCAGGCCCAGGGATTGAACCTTCGACCCCTGCACCTGCTTGCAGGTGCTTTAATCTGCTAAGCTATTTAGCCAGCCCTACAGTTTTTTGTTTTTTGTTTTTTTTAATAAAAAAGGGCTTCTACAAAGAATGCATGAAGTCCAACAACTCCATAGGAAACCCAGCATCAGATAAGAATAGTTTACAGCGAGTAAAAAATACCAGTGGCTCTTAATCATAGGAGACTCGACATCCTGCATAGTGAACAAAATTAAAGTTGAACTCTGAAATACTACTTTTCACATATGGTTTGGCCAAGGTACAAAAGGACAGAAATGTACTACACAGACAGAATGGGAAGCGAGCATTCCTAGACTGCCAGTGTGAGTATACAATGGCACTGGGAAAAAGCCACAAATGTAAAATGCGTATAGCCTTTACCCTGGGCTTACAGGTGGCGGTTCTCGGTATCTGACCTCCAGATCCACTCACAGACACACTAAAGATGTACCTGAGGTTAGGCACCACAGCACAATTTGCAATAACAAAATGTTTTACAGCAGTCCATCAATAAGGGTCTAAATAAGCTTTGTCCACACACACAAAACAATATGGAACCCTAAGAAAGAGTGAGGAGGCTCTTTATGCATTTTCCTGGAAGAAAAACTGTAACAGGCACAAGAGTGTATCTAAGATGCCACCTCTGGGCTTCAAAGGACAAAGCCCAGAGTGATGGGTGACTGGCCCTAGACGTCCACGGGAGCACAGGAAGATCTCCAGGGACAGGAGCTTGCAGAAACCATGTTGGCTGAGGACTCAGCATGATAGGCAGGGCAGCACCCTGCCTGCACCACAGCCCTCTTAGTGACACGCCGGGCCGTGTGACGGAGGTGAGCACTCACGGCTTGAGTTCTAGCACGTGAAGACGGAGGGCACTTGAGGAGAGGACAGTGCCATTGTTGTGTTTTGGTCATTGTGCACTGCACATGTGCACTGCATTAGAATGCTCCACCCCATAAAGATGCAAGAGTGTTAATACTCACTTAAAATTAAGCAAAGAAATACCTCAGGTGGAGAGACAAAATTATGATATTTTTAAGCCATTATTTCTGAGTGCTTACTATGTATCACCACGCATTGTCTTGCCTATTAAAAGCAGTATTTCTCTTAAATCACAGCAGTTCTGAAGGTACTAGCAACCCCATTCTATAGATGAGGAGACAAAGACACAAAGGTGACTGACACACACAAGGTTATCTTCTTGTCTTTCCAGTTGGGGTCCGGGTGCTACCCCTCCCACCAAGGTGCCTCTCACCACGCTGCATCAGCAAGGCTGGTGATACAAAGCCACTCCCCCTGCAAGTTAGAGAGCCTCTCTGCTTCTATAGCCTCCTCCTAGGTGACCATGCAGAGCCTGTGGAGTACTGGCGGCTCTGTTACCTGGCTGTAGGTCATGGAAGATGACACAGATGGTTGCTTTGAGAGTCTGTGTGAGTGCATTCACAACACACACACACACACACACACACACACACACACACACACACACACACACACACCCCTGTGGAGGTACCTGATGCACTGAGCACAACTTCTGACTTTAGGTCCACACACAAGCCACGGAGGGGACACACATATCTGATCTGGCAGTGGGTGACCCTTTGACCTCTCTCTGGTTATTGTGGCACAGAATTAGAGATGAGAAAGCTGGTTTTTAACCCCAGCAGCCTCTTCCTAGGTTCAATTCCATCGCAAATGATCACAGGATGGAAGACGCTACGAGGTACACCGCCTTGCAAAATCCATGTCTACACGGCGACTGTATCTTCTAACCATTATAGGCGTGCTGTTGGTAACATGACCACAGGAGTGGTCATTACCGACACTTACTGGGCATCTTTTTTTCTTTTTTGTACCAGAAGTTGAACT
>PVJA010001778.1:33357-49330 GCA_004027025.1 Myocastor coypus
CCCTGAGGGCAGGGCTGGCGCAGCATGTGGTGCTGGGGATCAAACCGTGGTCCCTGCAGCCATCTGCAGGCACTTTAGACCACTGAGCAATCCTGCCGGGCCCCATCTGCTTACCTTCCTACTGTTTTAATCTATATATTGGCAGCTCCGAGTTAATAGACAACGCGTGGGGGCCACTGGCAGCTCAGATATATGCGCCTAAATGAGTCACACTTCCTTCCTGATTAGGACGAATTGTCTCATCTCGGTGTGCAAAGTGCCGTTTAGTTAAAAGGTCAGGAGAATTAATGAATCCCAAAATGATCAGAACTCTCACAGCCTCGTGAAGAGAAACATTTTCGTTGCCAAGGCTTTCTCTTATTTTTAAGAAGATGCACAAGCAAGTTTTTGGATGAAAACCATCACCACCACCAAAACAAACAGCCAACATGGAGGGGAATGCCAGCTGCACCAGGCTCCAGTGGGGTTGAGAACATCGGCCCTTCCTCTGGGCTTTGCCCTTAACCCATGCAGCCCACTCAGTTGTGAAGCTGGTGGGTGTCACTGTGACTTGGGAAAGAGGCTCTCCAGAAAGTCACCCCTGGGAGCAAAGCCTCATATCCAGCTCAAATGTCCAGAAGCCACTCTGCAGGCTGGTGGGTAGGGAGCAGACCCTGGGGTCTCCCAGTGTGGGCTTAGAGATGGCGGGGGTGAACAGACAGGAAGTGGATAATGAGAGACTGAGCAACGTGTTTGGTATGTCATCTCCAACCCCAAATCATAGGGACCTCAGTCAGTGGGCTAGGCTCCTCAATGGACGTCCTGCTAGTGTAGTAGCCCCTTGATTCCTTCACTGCCTTGCGTGGCCAGTGGTTGGCTTCGCGTTGTTGGGTGTGTGTGTGTGTGTGTGTGGAGGGGGAAGGAGACAAGGGCAGGCTGCCTGCTCCACTCTGCTCTGCAAAGGATGAGCCCAGCTCCAGCCAGCCCCAGTCCTTGCGCAGCCAGCTTGAGGACCACCTTCTCCTTAGGATCACCTAGAGAAGAAGAGCAACACAGAAACTGGTGCCACTGGCAGGCGAAGCTCACACCAAACAGCCTCTAAAAGGTAGGTCCAAAATCCAGTGGTGATACGGCTAACAGAACTGGAACAGGAGTTGAACTGTGCCAGTGTGCCATGAAGCAGGTCACCTGGAAGCACCGAGCTGCAGCACCTGATGATGAGCCCACGTTCCCAGGCCACGCTTCCTCGCTACCGCACTTTGCGTTAATTAGAAACAAAATACAAGCTGTGACAGAAAGCTACCAGCAAGGAAAGGCTCTGCAAGAAGCACTTTGGGGAGAGGGTGGTGACAGTGATGATAAATACTCCCTGGCTCGCAGCAGCCATTGTTCAAAGCTGTGGACCACAGCAGACGCGTGTCAGTGAAAAGATCTGGAGGTAGCAGCTGGGATTCGAACAAAACAAAAGTGAGAACTAAGAAAATAAAAATGCCAAGAAACAGAAGTGGTTTTCCTCAGCCTGCTGAGGATGACCCAGACCACTGAAACGAGGTAAACTAGAGCTACTGCAGTCCTCCTTCTCTGAAGAATTAATGGCAGCCACCAACCCCTCACTACATCACAGGATTATCTAAATTTCATTCTGTGCAGTGAATTTATCACTACCGTGCAAAACTCTGCTCCAGTACAGTGAAAGTGACCTAGAGAAGAAACTTGATAGTGGCTTTCCTAGAGACTAGTTCGCAATTCAGTGAAAAGGTGAAAAAAAAAAAAATGCTAGAGTTCAGAAAAAGGCTGAGGAAAGGTAGTGGTTCACAGGATCACCCACATGGAAATGTTAATGACTTCAAGAGGCCCTTGGCCAGTGTGGGGGGTTCTCATTTCCCTGGGCTCTGGTCAATCTGATCCAAGGATGACATTTACCGGTTGCCTTTTCCTGCCCAGTGAAGGCTGGCTCTGAAAGTGCAAGCTCCATCATGACATTTTTAAGAAAGGCTCCGTAGACTTTCAGATACCGAAGGTCCCCACGGAACCCAGCCAGCAGGATGCAATTAGCAGTGTCATTATGTAGGCGTCGCCTACATGAGAACAGGAAAATTCCTGCCGCTGTCATGGTGCGCGTTTTCAGAACCTGAACGTAGGAACCAACTCGCACTTGTAGCTGGCAGCTTCGGGGAGTGACTGGAGATGGTTGAGCTGCCCAAGGAATGGCAGGTCCAAGGGACAGCTTTGGTTACAAAAGGCAGCGGGCACGAAGCCAGCCATGTAGCTACCCATCTTCCTGTTTTACGCCAGTGCTCAATTTGGGGGTTGGCTTATTTTTAAATGAAGTTATTTTTATAAAATTGAAATCACTGGAGTTCTTTGAATTATAACCTTTTAATGGGAAAAGCAAAAAGACAAAACAGCAGGCTTTGCTTCCCAGGTTATATTCCTGCTTTTGCTACAAAACCATAACATTCAAAAAGTACTGGCCAGAAGCAAGGAGACCGATGTACAGTGTGCTTAGGAGGTCAAGAAGTGGAAGCAACTCAGTTACTAAAGACAGGGGAACAACCTAGAGCTGGATCAGGGTACAGGCCTGGATGGAATACAGGAGATCATTGTAAAAATAACTACGGCAACTGGCAACGAGGTAATCACTTGAGATATGTTACAGGGATGCAGAAAGCAAGACACAAAGTGGCTTGTTTTCCTGACAGCATATCTGTACAACTAGGTATGCACATGGAAAAAAAAAAAAAAAAAAAAAAAAAACAACTGTAAAGAAATACATAGAAGTCACATGGATTGGCGGTGGGGTTAGGAATTTTGTTTTCCAGCCTCAGAATGCACTTCAGCAGTGTCTTACATTAAAAAGGAAGTCATACAGTCACATCTCCACAGGACAGGTGGGGAAAGGGTCTGGCCTGGGCACGTCTGCCATGTTAGACACCAGGCCAGTAGACCGGGGCAGTTAGGTGAGCTGTCTCAGCCCGCGGCTAGGTGACCCTCGAACCTGTGAATAAGGAAACTAAAGGCTTACAGAATCTCCGGTCACCCAAAGAAACAAAGCGAGGACGTGACACAGGAGACCTGAACTCGGACCGAGGGGCTGCACAATCTAGGCTCTGTGGCTACGTCATTCCATGAGTGGGCCACAACGGCTAAAATTAAATGATGATTTCAGAATGAAGCAAAAGCCACGGCTGACGGGTTTGCCAGCTTTGCCGTGAGGGTCCTTCTTGTCAGAGGTAGAACAGAGGTCTCCCTCTCTTCATATCCCGATGGCCATGGAAGCACAGGTAACCAATGTGTCTATAGGCAGAGCTAGGGCGCGGGCAGGGAGGCCACCCCAGGCCCCAGGGCGTGCCACTAGCTAGCTTCTCTCACATTTAGTCTCCTCATCTATAAAATGAAGACAATAATGACTTCAGAGGATTAAATGAGGTAACACGTGTGGCTTGCTTAGCTGCATGCCTGGCGCAGTGTGGCCGATCGGCTGATGGCCACTGTTGACCTCACTGAGGCTGCTGAGCGTTGCCCTCCCTCCTGCACCACAAGACATGTGCTACGTGCACTCAGCTCTATTATATTCTCTTTCTCTGTGCTCTAATTCTTCTCTGCTGGGACATTTCTTTAAGTGGAGGGTGCTCTCCTATTCCTTCTTATGAGCTGATAGACAAGATATTTGCCCAGTAGGTAAAACAGCTTTTAAAAGTGGAATTCCTATCCAGGAGCCTGACAGAGCCCCACTGGTGAGTACGTGGAGCTAATTTTAAACTAAGGGAACACACTGCTTTTCCTGTGTCTGCATCAACTTGGCTGCCATGATGCTGTCTCCCATGCCCAGAGTAAGTGCTTTCTGGAGTGGACCTGGCAGCGTGAGTTGCTTCTCTGCACCATGGCAGGTTGTGGGAAACGAGCACTATTGCCAGGGGTTGCAGGCAACTGCCTCCCGTGTCTGTGCGCCCTGTGGAGAGGGCAGGAGGCAAAGGACAGACACTGGGAAACAGAGGGCCGGCCAAATAGCTTGGTGGATGAAAGCACCTGCAAGCAGGTGCAAGGGCCAGGGGATCGATCCTTGGGCCTATGGTGCTGGCTCCACCCCCAGGGTGCGCTGAGATGGCAGCTGAGACTGGTGAGGTGGTGTGCACATGTAATCCCAGATCTTGGGAGTCTGTAAATAGGTGGGTCACTATGAGTCCGATCTAATAGTGAGACCCTGAACACCCCGTAGACTCTTCCCTAAAATACATATTAAAAAAAAACAAAACAAAACAAAACAAAAACAAAAACAAAAAAACACTGGGAAATGGGCGCACCCCAGTCACTAGAGAAGAAATACTGATCTAGCTGGGGACCCAAACACTGGTAGTGAAGCAAACTGCAGGGGAACAAGAGCTGAGGGCAATGCGCCATACACAAGAGGCGGTTACTGTGGTAACAGAATAAGAACACTGTCTTTATAGCAGGTTCTGCTGAGACCTCTCCGCACAGCCCTGATTTGGGGTTGGCCATCTCATCCCACCCTTAGGGCAGCCTTGGCTGAATCCCCTAATCTCTGCCTGCTGGACTCTCAACCACTGAAACACTGGGGCTATGAGCACAGCCCCTGTAGCCAGTCAGACCAGACATGTGCTGGCCCTGAAATCCCCATGGGTGACTATTTTACTTTGCTTCCTGATCAGTACAATGGTGACAGCATGGCCACCTCCAAGGAGGCAACAGGCAGCAGCCTGTTTCAGGTGCTCCCCACAGTGCCTACTAGTTACTAAAGCATTACAGTGCCAGATGGTGGCCCCTGCGTGGTGTCACGGTCATCTCCATGTTATATGAAGGTTTCCCTAAGACACACCTATCAGTACAGGAGGAATGCAGGGCCCAACTTCGGGTCTGGGTCGATTGGTGACTTCTCTACAGCAAGGTGAGAAGACCTAGGCTGGACCGGTGCCCCCATGCATGCGGGCCTGTGAGAGTCCGCATCTTTGCGCCCCTCGTGCTGTACTCTTTCCACTACGTGGCCCTGTGGAGGGCCATGCTCTTCTCTATACCAGCTCAGCTTCCCTTGCAGGAGTCAGTACTAGGTGTCTACAGGAGGGAGATGAGCCCACAGTACCGGTCCCCCCAGGGCCGAGGCCCCCATGCCTGGTCCAGGGGAGTAAGGAAGAAATCAAGAAAAGGGAGAATACATTGTAAGGACTGCCAGTGAAGTAGCGACAGCTTTCACTTAAGGTTTTGTCCTGTGCATGATAAAACACTGAAGAAGTCACGCTCATTACATTATTTGAACAACTCTTGAAGGTAGATGCTATTATTAACTCCATATTTAGGATGAGGTATCTCAAAACAGCTACAAGACAGGTGCTATCAAACCAATTCTGTATCCCTGGAAAACCTCCAAATGCCCCACAGTGGCACCACCCCTCGAAGCACCACCATCCCCGGCCGGTTCCGGAGGCTCCACACCCGCAGTTCCTCTTACGGTGCTGCCGTGGAAGCGTGGAGCGGGCTTCCAGCCAGCCCTAATGGCAAAAGCGCAGTTTCTGTGTGAACACTGCCCACTTGCAGAGGCGACCCTACAAAAGGGACTTAAGTCTAAGGGACCTGCCATCTGCTCCTTTTAGTCTTATGTTTTGGCAGTACTAAAGACTGAACTGGGGCCTTCATAGGGAGCTGCGTCCCTAGCAGCTTTATTTCTGTTCTGCGACAGGGTCTTGCGAAGTGGCTCACTTGCCCAGGCGGGGCTCCTACCATCTGTCCACATTTACAAAACTTCACTATGGCTAGGGGACCAGAGACCCAAGGGCCTGGTTCAGCGGCTGTGCTGTGGGAAGCACCACAGTTAGGTGGCACACCGCACAGCACCAGGTCTCAGAGACGGCCTGTCCCTTCCCCAGCAGTGGCAGTGTGGCCCATGCTCTGCCAGTCAGGTCCGTCTCTTCACAGTGGTGCTGTATGCAAGTGTCAGCACTAATCACAAGGCCACCAAGGCAGAGATGGCAGACCTGTGAACAGTCCACGGTGGCACACGGGCCACAAGTTTGTCACCGCTGGCCTAAGGCGCCCCTGCACCAGGCGCTCTGACTTGATCAAGGCAAGCTTCCCTCCGTGGCAATCCTCTCCTCTGCCACTGGTGTCAGCACTACATAGGCCTGAGAAGAGTGCAGGTGAGTCAGTCTCAGAGCCCCAGGGTGGGCAGGACGCCATGGCTGACTCACTCCCATAGCTACCAGCCGTACACCATCGCGGAGTCCTACAGGCCGACTGCCCACCGCCTGGTTTCCTCTGGCACAGCAACATGGAACTGATTTCTTCCCAGGATCCAAGTGGAATAGGAGGTCCTCTCCCCAGCCCCCAGATGAGCTTTAGTCCGTGCCATGTAGTATTAGGGCACATGTTGTCCTGGAATGTTTACCTCAGTGAGAGGGGAGCAGGCAGACAGCAGAGGTGGAGCCTGCCCCGGGTGAGTACTTGGATAACACCTCTCCATAACGAGAAGCACTGTGGAAGAGAGCCTCAAAATCTCAGAGATCTGATTTTCCCAACCACCTCCCTGCAGCACCCAGGATCCCAGCCCTTTGTCATCTTCAGCCCTCGGGGACCATGGGACACCTTTGTGTCCTTGCCATGCCAAGAACCAGGTGCTTGAGAGATGTGAGTGTCCTGATGCCCTTGGCCAAGCCCTATGCTTAATGTGTACATTTTCAAATATTTATTATAGTAAAAGCCACATGGCCATTAATTCCCCTCAAAATACCCATGTGCCACTGTGAGCACACCCATCTTGCCGCCTGGGCCACCTGTTGAAGTGGCTCCAGAGATCTTCTCTCAAATTGTCCTTGCCAAGTGTGACCCATAGCGCTACAGAGACCGCTGCTGCCGGGGCCACGGGCGCAAAGGTGGCTTGTGGCAGCTGCAGGTGAGCTCCGCCCGCCTTCCTCACCAGAACTGCTGCTCTGGGGCCTTCCTCAAAGTCAAGCAACTGTGAAGGGTGAGCGTGGGGGACAGACTGAGGGCAGCAGGGCAGGCAGGAAAGCACACGGGAGACAGGCAGGGGCTTCCAGACTGCTCCAGAAAGCAGCGGGAATGACGGGGCAGGCATGTCTGAAGCAGGGGCCAGTGTTTGGAGATGACTGATAACAATGTGTCTTTTACTGCAATAGTCTTTTTCTAACTTAAATATTCACCATCTTTTGCTGCACCTTGTAAGCACTTCCAACTCCTTGGCTAGGGAAGATAAAGCAGTGTAGACTCCCAGCACCTCGAGGAGGATGATGACTGTGGCGATGACAGCACACAACAGCCATGGCACTCACTGGTGGCAGCAGACTGTGCTGAGCCTGTGCTGCGCGCTCATCAACAGGGCCACTGAACCCTCGCAGGACTCGGAGGTGGGCATCACCAGCACCTTCACTAGCACGACGAGGAGACTGAGGCTCATGCAGGCTCAGTGACTTGCACCAGGTTCCCATTCCATAAGAGAAAGAAATCACACGCGGGTCGGAGTCAAACCCAGGCTGGCCTGGACGTGCCCTGGCCACCCTGCCATACTGCCTGGGGTGTGCTTGTGTGAGGTGTAAAAAGAGGAAATTGCACCATCTGATCCTCACCTGGTCCTTTCTCACCAAGTGTTCGTGGCCACAGTTCCCTGAAACAGGTACCTGAGGTCATTTTTGAAGCAGACCTTTAAGGATGGGGCAGTCCTCTTTAAAAGAAGTGATCCAGGCAGAGGGTGTTAAGGACAGAGCATAAAGGGCTAGACAGGCAGGTGTGCCCAGGGACAGGAGGGCCACGCTGCGAGGCGGGTGTACACACAACACTAACGGACTGAATGCACTGCAAAAAAGTGAGGGGATAGAAGTGAGTTGTAATTTGCCACTTTTCAGAAGAAGAAAAATGCCACCTAACCCCAAATTTTCATCTACAGGCCTACTACCCTCCGCTCCATCTCCGCTAAATGCCTTTCCTGCGAGCAGAGCTGGGGCATTGCGCATGCCTTCCCAGCCTCAGGGACCGCAGGAGGCTGAGGCACAGGCCTTCCTACAGGATTCCCAGGTGGGCAGAAAGGCAAAGTTTGGGGCAATGTGATAAATAAAATGGAGGTCATAGCAAAATTAATGACCTGGCATTTTTTTTTTTCTTTCCCTCCAGCAGGTTGTGAACAAAATCTAAAGCCAGGCTCAAGGGCACAAGAAATCTAGCTGCCTGCCACACACTGGCAGGAAGGACTTTCTCCAAAGTTGCTTGGTGACAGCCCACTTGTGCCAGATGAAGCCCAAGATTGGCAAAATTGGGGTCCACAGGGCTCTGGCTCACAGTGAGCAGCAGATGTTGAGGTCTCGCTGTCCCCTCACCGCCCTGCATGCTGAGCCCTTCAGGTGCAAACCAGGGCCACATTTAGCACAACGCCCAGCCTAGGGTGGCGTGTGAGTCTGCCTTCCTGGGAGAGTCAGTCTGCTTTTGTCTTCAGCAAGCCATCACATGAAGGGACCAGCCCCGGGCTTCCCTGTCCAGCTAGTGTGCAGGCAGAGGAAGCCGGCTCTCCCTCACATGTGATGTGGCTTAGGACAGGTGGCTTAACCTTCTTGGGCCTCAGTTTCTCATCTATAAAAATGACAGTAAAAACAACCCAGTGCAGATGACTGGCAAATGGCAAATAATCATCAGATGAGTGAAATCACAAACGACAAGGAATGACAGGCACAGATAACGCCGGGAGCAGAGCCTGCTGGCAGGTGTATGCTCTCCATCTGCTTCCGGTCAGACCTGCTGGGTGGCTGGGAGCAGGGCAGAGGAAAGCCCCAAACTGCACAGCAAGCCCCTACTGTGCTCTGAGCCTTGGGCTTGGGGCAAAGTGACATTTGGAAGCAGCATGATCCACGTGGATTCAGAAGACCTGGTGCCCAGGTCCTGCTCTACCAATAGTTCTAGCTGCACAAATGACTCAGCTGCTGGGAGCATCAGTTTCCACTGTGGCAACGCAATTAATAATTCTATTTAGTGTACAGACTGCTAGAGAGGATTGATGAATATGAACGACCTCACACAAAGGTGAGAATTTACAATGCCTTTGCCTGGCTGGGCAACTCCACTAAGAGGGCGGGGCTGGCGAGACAGCTCAGAGAACTAAGCACTTGCTTAGTCAAGTGCAGGGACTGGGTTCGGTCCCCAGAACCACATGCTGTGCTGGCCCCACCCCCGACACAGAGTCCAGGTGTGGTGGGGCACACCTGTAATCCCAGCACTGGGGAGGCTGAAAACAGAAGAGTCACTATGATTCGGAGCAGCATAGTGAGACCTCGTACCAAATACATTAGGAAGAGAGGCTGGGCAGCCAGGGCCCAGCGCTATCTTTGGGATTTCTGTCATTGTACATTCAAAGGCCTGAGGCCTAGAAAGGCTACGACGCACACAGACACGATAAGGACCACTCTTCTGGCACAGGTGCCTCAGAGCGCTAGCACTTCTGTCACCCTCTGCCTTTGTGTAGGTGGCTCCAGGAGTGCAGAAATCCACTTCTCTCCTCTTTCAGTCTTTTATGTGACCTAAAAGCTCCATGTCTTATGGGAGTTTTACCTAATCTTCTTGGTTAGGATGAATCTCTGCACCCTTTGGTTTAAATCCCGGAGCACACTCTTACCCTCTGCACAGAACTGCCGGAAGTTCCTCACACATCTGGCCGTCCCTGAACCTCTGGGTGACTCCAAGGCAGTGATGCACCCACAGTCCAGGACACAGCTGCTGGACAGGCTCAGTAGGGGCTTCCTGACCCGACTGAGTGGACTGTCTGTATGTGGGGAGAGCCTCTGCTGCTCAGCCCGAGAGGCCTCCCTTCTGGACCTCTGGGGATGCAGCTGCAGCCTTCGGCACCCACTGCAGGCCACAGAACCCTGCAGATGTTGCCTCCTGGAAGCCTCAAAGTGCCACTTAGCTGCTGACTGACATTTTACCGATGAGGACATCAAGACTGAGACAACTGGATATAAAGCTGCCTGGCTTTAGGTCTGCAGACTGCTGTCCTTCCAGGATGAAACTGTTTAGCTTTGCTGAAAGGAGGAAGAAGCACTATGAGAAAGAAAAGTACTGTGATCTTCGTAGCTGTCTCCGCTCTTGCTGGTCCCTCTCTCACTTGCTACAGCAAACAGCACTGAGCTCAGCACTGCCACCTCTATCCTAGGCCCTGGGGCCCCAAGTATGGCCCTGTCTGTAATAGTTCCCCCTCTGTGGATGTTAGGTATTCCCTGCGCAAAGGGACAGCTGCCCAGGAACCTGTCTCTCTTTCTGTGTGTGTGTGTGTGTGTGTGTGTGTGTGTGTGTGTCTGTCTGTCTGCCTGCTGCCTGCCTGCTTCTCCACCTAAGAGCAATTAAGTTATGTTATTGCACAGTAATTAATCAGGGACAAAAATAAGATTTGGGAGATAAGTTCTTTCCATGGCTGCTAAAAATCTGTAAAGTTCCTCCCGCCTTAGGCAAAGCTGCAGAAAGATCACCCCAGACAACAGCCACAGCTGCTCCTGGCCCTCCTAGCCTACGCTGCCTTTTGGTAGAAACAGCTCTCTAGCCCGGAAGCCCCAGGAGAGGGAATGGTCCCCTGCAGCCACTGCTGTGCTGTATGGCACTCATGCATGAGTCCATCTGGCCCTCTCTTCCAGGAGACATCTCCAACCCAGGAGCTGCTCAGCCCTCAAGAACAAGGTGATTGGTTGGCTGGGGCAACAGGAAGATGGGTTGCATTTGCTAGAAGTTTCCTGACAAGAAATTGATGCCTGATGGCCATCTCACCCCTACAACAGTTGTCTGTCACTTAGTTTCACAGGCCAGGAAATGGAGGCCTCGCAAGAGCAGGGTCCCTGTGGAGTGTCCCAGTGTAACCAAGAATAGACATGGTGGAAACCAGGCCTGTCCCCAGGGCAGATAGCAGCTCAGCACCACTTCTAGAGCTTGCATGTGGTCCCCCCCCACCCCCCCACCTCCCGGCTTCTAGGAGCCACTGCTCACCCTCACGGACAGGAGCTTTCCAGCTCGGGTGTCTGCAAGAACCCGGAGTCTGCTTTCCCTCTATTGTCCACCTGACAACTTCGGTTAGTTCTGGCCCCAGGATCGTCCTCTCCCCTTCAATGAACTTGCAGAATATACATGAGATCATGCCAGATCCAGGCACACAAGGCTGTGGCTATGACACAGCACGACGGAAGAAACTGTTCCTGCCCCTGCTCAGAGTTTGTAATCTAGTGGCGCAGACAGACATGAAACAACCAATGTCACCGTCACTTGGTTGTAACCGTGGGAAGCACCATGGGCAATGTAAAGGCGCAGAACTTGTTGAAGGAGCGTCCCTGAATCGGTGCCTTTGAGCAACTGGGATGAAAGGGTGGGAGGTGGCAGGTCGCTCCCTGAAGGATGAAGGTCGTGAGCTGCTCTGGGTCTCAGAGCTGCCTATAATCCCCAGTGCTGACCAGTGAAACTGGATGACTCACGATCAGAGACGAACTCCTACCTGGGAAACCGGAACACCCGATTGGGAGTGGGAGTTCAGCCCTGGCTTCCTGAAGAGGCACTAGCAGTGAGCACTGGAGCTGTGAGCCATTCATCCCTCATCACCCGGGATTCTCTGGGGAATGCACCCTCCCCCACAGTCACTCAAAGAGCGAAGCGGCAGAGGCACAAGGATGTTCAGATGTGTGCTATTTATGACAGCAAGTACGTGGGAAAGGCACCAACACGCTGAGACAGAAACAGCAGAACAGAGCGGTGCTGTCAAGTGTGACACGGGTGGGAGCTGTGCCATCACTGAAAATGTCTGCACGAGAAGGCCTGTGACCAGGGCTGCACAGTCACTCCACTGCGGTGGCTTTGGCACATTCATGCCATTAAAAGGGGAAACATAAAAAGTCCCACAGTGTCTCCGTTGCTTGTTCTAGCTGGCCATTTAGCTCAGTGAATTAAAGTGCTGCAAGCAGGTGCCAGGCCTGAGGGCTCAATCTCTGGCTGGCCGTGCTGGCCCTGCCCCTGGGGGGCACACTGAGATGGCAACTGAGACTGGGCATGGTGGCACACACCTATAATCCCAGCTCTTGGGAGGCTGTGAACAGGCAGATCACTATGAGTCCAATCTAGTAGTGAGATCCTGAACACCAGGGAGACCCTTCCCTAGAATTAAAAAAAAAAAAAAGATACAGTCCATTGCTTACTCTAATATTTTGACTTTTAAGTTATATCTTAAAATTTTCTCAAAAACACTTAAATGTCTTAGAGCTTGGTCATTATTTAGGTAATTCCTATTGGGATTCAGCAAAGAAATCCCTTTTTTAGTACATTACTCAAAAGCAGTGTATGAGACTACCAGGTGGGGAAGAGAACAGTGAGAATGCGGAGAGAGAACTTCCTGGCACGGGGGCGCGTCCTCTTGATGCAGAGGTGGTCACACCGCTCTCCATGTCTGTCAGAGCTCACAGAATGGCATGCCTGAAATGAGCTCGTTTTCTAATCTGACTTAAGAGGCCCAGATCTAGAGGCTGGGAAGGTGTAAAGGTGAGAGACAGGCCAGAGCCAAATCTGGGTGTGGACCCAAGGTCAGACCCTTACAGGACAGGGTGGAGCCCTCCCCATGGGTAGGCAAAGGAGTTCTGGAGAGCACGGGTTGGCATCGCCCGTCTCCAGATTTGCTGTCCTCCTCCACTGGGCTCTGCAGGGGCCCTCTCAGGACCTGGATCAAGTTTCCTTGGATTTTGGGTGCTCCTTGGCTTCCACAGGAGAGGGGAAGGGAAGCCAAGAGCCTGCCCCTGCGGCCTCTTCACTGCTGTGCCCAAGGCCTCTCCATGCGGCCTCTTCTGGCCCCTGGCAAACATCTCCTCCCTGTTTATCTTACCCAGAAACAGTAGTGGGCCATTAGCCTGGATAGGGCTTCTCCTCCTCGACCTCTGCCTCCACCTCTGCAATTAGCCTCTTTAGAGCACGCTTCTCAAGCTAAAAACCAGGGAACAATTCAACACAAACGAGCAGCAAATCTAACAACCCACTGCCTAGTAGCCACTGCTCGCAAAATCACTACTGAGCTCTTCTGTCAGGGGCAGCTCTGAGCACTGGGCAGTTTTCTGTCATACGGGGCTAAGACATGCTGACTGACTCATATTCTCATGTGGTCTTGTTTGTTCATTGTTACTCCCATCTTACAATGAAGAACTGAATGCTTAAGCAGAGTTAATGGCAGGTGACACAGACGGACGCTGAGTCTATTGTCCGAGCTTTTAACCCCCGTGCTCACTCCGCACACAGGTCTTCCCTCCCCCAAGAAACTCACTGCACCCAGGCAGCTCTCTGGTCACAAGAGCCTGCTCCCAGAGGAGCGAGCTTGGATTTTCCCATCCCTTTCACCCCTCAGGCCTGGCTCCGACCCCGACACCCCACCTATGCCAACAAGTTGAGTCTGTGCTTTTCCCCCAGGGCAGGGTCTCAGGCAACTGCAGAGAGCTGTGTTGGTCTCAGTTTCTCTTTGGAGGACCTGGGAGGTGTCTGTCTGGGTTCTGTTACATATATATTGCTATTAGCAGTTCCTACAGAGCACCAAGAAGGACTCAATCTTGGAGAAAAGGCATGAATACAGGAGCCTGTGTCCTTATCACTTCTTCCTCCTTCTAAAAGACTAAGGTCAATCATGCCATTTCTTATTCTTTAGGCTATAAAGCTAAATCTGTGGCTTCCACCCAAAAGGCCAGAGGTGAAGCTGGAGTCAAAGGAGAGAAAAGCACCCACTCGCTAACCACGCCGGGTTCACAGAGCACCTGGTGTGCTTATACAACCCGCTGGCACCTGGGAGCCTATTGCCATATGAGCTGAGCGTCCATGGGACTGGCTGGGGAGGCTGCTAATTACCCTGGCTTCTGGGTCTTTCTTTCTTTACTTACCTCATGTTCACTTCACCTCTGTCCAAACCCTGGGACACAAAAGGGCATTTCAGCCACCATACTTTTATCTGTGCTGTTCTGCCGAGTTCCCTTGACAGCTTTAAAGATCCTGCAAGGTCATTTACGCCACCAAGCCTTACTGAATAAACAAAGTTGCCTCGCCCCTGGCTCTGCGCAGGGGCTTGAGCATGCACTAGAGAGTGAGACACCAGGATAGGGAGTAGCAGGGGGTGGGGTGTCCTTTCTGTGGGATTACTGCCTTGCTGAAGTCCAGTTTCCGGGGTGACATGTTAGTGGTTCTGGGAGAGCTTGCCTGATGCTTAGATTCTCTACCAATATTCCCAGGGAGCGTTCGGAACGGACGGCCCAAGCTGAGCTCACCAAGTCACCTCCAAAAAGCACTCATTCAGCAGAGCAGCACCGTCATTCAGAGCTAAACTATCCCCTCTGTACCCAAGGGTTCTGCTTGCATTCTACTATACATTATGTAATTCATAATCAGCTTCTGGTAGAGGTGAAAATATGAACTAATTTTTAAAAGTCTCTCATTGCTTCTGAGCACGACAAAATGTTCTGCTGCGGTTATGTGGAGGCTGTGGCAGCCTGTGTTTGTGCCTGTACTTTCTGTGCCTTGCTGGAACTCCCTACAGGGAACCACGGATAGGAAAGAATGGTATAGGACTGCCAAGAACAAGCCTTTTTGAGCCCCTAGTCCAAAGGCCAATCTGGCCAGGGAGGTGCTTGAGGAATCCCTGCGACCCCACTGGGAGCTCCCACGTGGCACTCACTGCTGCCTTTCACAGAGTCCCACAATGCAGAGGAAGCTGCCAGCGCCAGCGCCAGCTCCTCAGAGGCAACTGTCAGTGGGGCAAGATCAGCTTTTGTCCTACTTAAAGAACTGTTGTGCGGTGCTTTCAAGGTGAGATTTTGTGTTTCAGTCACTCGCCTGGAACTGCCAGATATCCCTACAAATGGTCATGACAGGTCCCCTGCGTGCTGTGTCAGCCGGCCTATGACTACCTCAGGACAGGGGCTTCTGGAGCTACAGCAAGACGGCTTGGGCAAGTCCTCACGTAGGACCCACCGGTGCATGGACCTGGGCTCCAGCAGCACATGTGACATGGCCGCCAGCTGCAACATTATGTGGGTGTGAACTCCAGGCCAGCTCTTTGTGGGTGTGAACTTCACAGACTTCCCAGGCATCATCTTCTTAAATTTTATAGCAGCCACTGGCATTTTCACTTTACATGTAGGGAAACTGAAGTTGGGGAGGCTCTGAAGACTTCCTAGCACCACAGACCTGGCCAGTACAAGCTGAGAGCCAGAAGCAGCCTGCTCTGGTCAGAGCCCAGGCTCTCACCAACGACGTTACTCAGGTTCCCTGCAGAAGGCAGGTAGGACCCCCACCCTAGTGGTGCCCATTGTAAGAGTCCTCTCAGGAAAGCACAGGCTGAGGGGTAGGGGGTGCAGCCAGAACCCAAAGTTGGGCTCTGACTCATTATCCACTGAAGCTCAGGACTGGATTCTGCAGAACCACAGTGAAGGTCCAGAGAGATGATCTACGCCATGGGCTGGCCCAGCACGAGGCACGTGATCACAACTGAGGACAACAGAAGTCCTCACCAAAACTAATGTTAAGAAGGGGAATTTGAACTCAAAAGCAAAACAAAGAAATCAGAAGCATCAGTCTAAGAGCCACAGGGCCTGGGTTTAGGTGGCCGCCCTCACTACATTTATAATGTGATGCTCATGAGGTCGAAGAGTCTCCCTGCCACTGACTGGAAACTGCAGCTCGTAGTCTACCAGGGAAAGCCACAAGCACAGTGCTTAGAATAGAAATGGCCACGTAGTCACCACACAGTAAAAGCCACTGCCCTTACAAAGGAGAAACAATGATCAGCCATGTTTTCATTATCTTGCAACACAGTTTGCCCTCCAAAAGGCTTTGGGAACAAGGACATGCTACCCAGTGGGGCAGGATGGCTGCGCGGCACTCATCTCTGCTTTGCCCTGAGCCCAGCCCCCTCGCGTCATTTCCCCCCACAGTCTCTTTGCATGGGCTTTGGCACAGGTAGGGCAGGGGCATCCAGTGGAAGCTGACGAGATTC
>PVJA010001778.1:49430-119189 GCA_004027025.1 Myocastor coypus
GGGGGGGGGGGGGGGAGGAAAGAGCTGCAGAGGGCCAGGCCCCAGGCTCTACTGCAGTCTCTGTGGCTGGCAAGCCCTGACTTCAATTTCTCTATTTTTCTATGAAAATACTACTCAACACTTGTGCAAATGAAAGGTCACCAGCGGCTCATCTCTCAAGAACACTTCTCGACTAAGAAAGCGAGCATCAAGGGGCACCATGGGGGTTACCATCCACACGCAGAAGCCCAGGAAGATGCCAGCAGAAGAACAATTTCTTGCACTCTCTGTGGCTGCCTCCCCTTGGTCTGGGGAGGTGATGCAATGCTTATCTGGAACTTGATAGGATGTAGAAAATAATTACAAATGAAAAGGTTATTCATAATTTTTAAATGAGTTAATTAGTAAACCCAGTCAGACTCACTCATTACAGTAATTAATAATTGATTATACTTGAAATTAAACACAATTTTTCATCAAAGATCTAATTAAATATCTGTGCTTTTGCCTGTTGATTAGATCAGCTGGTTTGCTGGAAAAGACTCTTTGTTAAGGATATTTGTACTTGGCTGAGACAATTAATTTGATTTTTAATAATTGATAGTTCCTTACAAGTTAGTCATGACAGCCTGTAATTATGGCCAAGCAACAAGACACTGGGGCCTTGCCCTCTGCAGCTGACAGAGACCAGCCTGCCTCCTCAGGCCCTGGAGGAAAAGCATGGCTCCCACACCTGCAGGCCTTTCCCTCCCCAGCTCACTGCAGCCTCAAAGACATCCTCCGCAGCACGGTCAGGCTCATCTCCCAGAAGACGGAATCAGAGCCAGGCCTAGCAGGGAGTTGCTTCAAGAAGAGCTGCCATGTGGGGAGCCAGCAGGGGACCCAGGGCTATTAGACACCCAGGCCGTGCTCTTCTCCAAAACCCCCACTGCTGCCTGACAAAGGGTGAGCTCCTTAGAGTCCAGGCTTATGGTCTCCAAACTGGCAGGAAGCTGCTGCTTCCATTCTTGGCAGGGCTGCATTACCAGGGAACGGCCTCCCTGCAACCTGAGACTGCGAGCTGGTCCTCCTCTAGGACAGCACTGTCTTAGCTGTGGCCGTCAGCTTTGCCTGACTCAATTCCTGGAAGTCTCCTAGCAGCTCTGCCTTCTGCTCCTCCCTTCCTCCATCCTTAACGTTCTGAAACAGTCCATGTCCTATGGCTGCTTCCAACTCCCAATGCCTCACAGCTGCCACACAGGAAGGGGCTCAGCTTGACACCAAGTGGTCTCCAAGGTGACTGAACAATTCTGCCCTGGTGCCGAGGGCGCACCAGACAACACTGCTGCACTGTGTGGGCTGCCTCCAAATCCCTGTGGACTCAGTTGGTTTGAAGTGCCCTTCTTGCACACCTAGCTCTGGCTAACTCCTACTTTCAGATTCAGGATGGGCATCACTTTCCTGAGAATCGTTCCCGAATCTTTCCGGCTTAGGCTGGGTATTCCCACAGCCCGAGCTGCTGAGAAATTGAGTCCCTCATTTAGAATTAGGTTTACCTGCTCCTGTGGGCCATCTCTTTTCTAAGCTCTGAGCACCCTGGGGTGGGGGACCTGATTCTCAACTTCAGGGCTCTGCACAGCCCCAGGCCCAAAGGAGGTACTCTGTACGGCTTGCTGAATGAATGCTATGACTTGTGAAATTATTGAAGATTCAAAGACCATCTAGGTTGATGGGAAAATTAAAGGTCACCCAAATCTATTTTTGCCAAATTGTCAACACACTCTTTTGTACTCCTGTTTTGACAGGAAGCTCACTGCTTTTCACAAGTAGTGTCTGCCTTGGGATGGATGAGGACTGAACATGCATTTGTATCAAGTGGGAGAGAAGGAAGCCCATGGGGCAGAAAATGATTTATTTAACCACGTGAAGATTTGTTCTTTCTCCCTGAAGTGGGCTACTTGGCATAAACCTCAAGCTTCAATACCAGTTGTCATCTGTACTCACTCAATGTCCTCACTTCTCAAAACTAACAGTTCCTGCCCAAAGGTCTACTCATTTAGGAAATGCTATAATGCTGGGGAAAAGGAAGGGCTGTGCCAGTGGTTCTGATAGTGCCAGAGGAACTTTTCAGAGGACAGCTCATAAGCTTCAGCACTGTTACTTGGAACCCAGCCTACATCAGTGATGTCCCTCTCACAGAGCCTGGGTAGGCCTGAGCTCTCCCAGTTAGCTGTTTCTTTTATAAAGGAATGGAAAATGCTGGTACGTGATCTCTATGCTCTGTTCTCATGACCATGACAGACATCACTAATCAATCAGAGGCTCTCTCCCAGTGAGTCTGCCAATGGACAGGCCACAATCCTTCTCAACATAACTTTCTAGACAATGGCGCCCAAACAATTGGCAGGACAAAACATGGATAGCGTCTCACTATGGGAACATGTGATTCTCTGAGCCTATATTCACAAGAAGAGAGACGGGACTTATCAAGCAAGGCTTTTGTAGCTCAAGACATAAAATTTCCCTATTTGTAGGAATATTGCCCACCTGATTACTCATTTGGACAAAACTGAAGAATTTTGACATGAAAGTGGCCAAATCCCCACCCACAGGCAAAGCGTTTGGCTGCTCCCTCGAGGGGTGACCTGCCTGTGTGTTCCCAAACAGGCTGAGGGGCAGCACTTCCTCCCTTCAGACAGGCTTGCTCTTCTGCCCTAGCGACTTTGCTTGGTGGGAACAGCTATTGTTTCTGTTTTTGTAGTGGGTAGCTCTATGCCTGCTTCTGCCAGTGAGATCCACTACTTACTGGGCTACACTTTTTTTTTTTTTTTTTTTTTTTCCTTTATCAAAAACCCCATTTCCTTACAAGATTATCTTTGAATTTCTTAGCATGGATTCAAGGCCTTCTCCAGCTGGCCCAGCCTGCTGTAAGTCTTAGAATTACAGAACCTGAGGCTTGGCAGGACATCAACGGCAAGGCCTACGCCCTCTGGACGCCTTCCTTAACAGGCTGCATTTTCTGGGGCTATGAACTGTATACAATGCGCATATTTCTCTTCAGTTTAATCACTTTCTTGGGAGAGGGCCCAAGACAGAGGCCAGAACTAGGAAACCAGCTTATGTGAAAAATACACCAGATAGGGCCAGAGGAGCCACTTGTTGTAGCAAGGCAGCCGGGCCTGAGGAGTTTCTTACACCACGTGTGAGCCCTGTGGTCAGGGAGGAGGAGGTCTGTGGCTTCCTTCAGCAACTCTATTTGCTCCTGAGGAACCGCTGCCCTGCAGCTGGGATTCTCTGGTTTCCGGACCATGGTTCAATTCTGGGTAGGCTGCCTTGGCAGGCTGCACCACGGGATGCGCTCCCCGGCTGCGTGCCTCCAGGCCCAAGGCATTCCACCTCCTTCCTGACCTTCGCTGCTACTGAGCAGTGCCGACAGGAGAGGCCGGCTTACCCTCAGCCTCCACCCTGTCATCCCGTTTGTGCTGAGTCCGTCAGTGGCGTGCACACTGTGGATCCCTGCCACAAAGGGAGTCCTACCGCACACATGCTTGCCCAGTGCCAGGCACCCTGCATAACCTTCTAAGTGCAGGGAGGAAGGGAGGGGGCTGCATAGCGCTGGCCCTGGTGGCCTGGGGAGCAAGGGACTGCCACACTTGGGGGGCGTGGCTCATGCTGCATGCAGAGGCTGCTGGGCTGGAGGGGGCTGCAGTGCCCACCAGTGTCCCAGTAGCTGCCCTCTGGGTTGAAGGGGAGCCGAGGGAGTTGGGGCGAGGGGGTGCTTACCCACAAAGTACGCCAGCAGGATGACGAGCGTGGCTGAGATGACGATGGCACTCAGAGCTGCACACTTCCAGTTGCAGTACTTGGAAGGCTTCTTGAGGTTAAAGGTGGGCCGGGCAAATGTACTGCGGGGCAGGGGCCGGGGTGGAGGCGAATACACGGTGCTGGATGTCAGGGGGTACCCTGGGGATGAGGTACAGAAGAGCGGGGAGGTCCCTCCAGGCTTGAAGAGGAAGTGCCTGTGGACAGAGAGAAGCAGCGGTCCTCAGTACCAGCTCAGCTGGTACCAGCAGCACCCTGTGGGGCAGGTGGGGCGGCAGGGGGAGCATGCAGAGGAACCTGGAGAGAAAGGAGGAGTCACTGCAGAGAAGATGGCAGGGACAGACCACAAAACGGGGCACAGGGAGACGACTTCCACAGAACACGAGTGGCCAGCCCTTCCCACGGGAGAGCCCACCCACGCCAAGGCAGCGCCACCTACTCGACAGAGGCTGGTCGTGGTCCTTTTCTTAGAAAAGGTGGGCTGGAGGATGTGTCTTAGGAAATAAAACTACCTGTTTTCTGAAATTACTGCAGTAAGTTGGAAAGTGTGTGAAACCCATGTGTCCCTTGGAGGTAGCTGGGACCTAATAGCTTTCTTCTTCTCTTCCGGTACCTGCACGACCAGTGTGCTCTGGATTAGAATGCTTTTAACTTTATTATGAGTATTTGCTTCTTGAGATCAGGTCTCACTAAATAGCTCATGCTAATCTCCCTGCCTCAGCCTCTCAAGTGCCAGGATCACAGAAGTGTGCCACCATATCCACCCACGATATCCATCTTTTTAAAGAAAACTGTTGTGGTGCATGTCAAGAAGCTACCACCACCAGGTGTGTTTGCAGCTGGCAGTCCTGGTGTGGCTGCTCCCAACGCTGGCAAGGCACGCGGCGCACAGCTCAGGGTGCTGCTCTGCGAGACCCAGGTGAGCACTGGGCAGGCTAGCCAGGCAGCTGTGTCCCATGGCCTTGCTGCAGACCTGAGGGCAGCAGGACCGGCAAAGCACACGGCTGTGGCCAAATCAGATGCCAGGATGTTCTCCACAGTGTGGCCTTAACCGTGGCCATGTTAGAACTGGCAAACAGCCTGGAAAGTGGGGTGCACTGGCTGCTCTGTATACCCCTGCAAGTCTCAGAGTAAGCCCACTCCTGTTGGGGTATAAGTTGACTCGGGCCAAAGAATACACACTCAGGGCCAGAATACACACGACGCAGAGACTGCGCTGCACAAATGCTGCTATGTGAGATGGATTTCAGAATGGTGAAGGCAGCCAGTGATGGAGGCAATGTGCCAGGGACAGGTGCACCAAGGATGGAAGGCAATGTGCCAGGGACAGGCGCACCAAGGATGGAAGGCAATGTTCCAGAGACAGGCGCACCAAGGATGGACCATAGCAAGTGGGGCTTGAGGATGGGCATGCAACGTGGCACCACTTCCCCCCCGGGACCGCAGGAGAAGGCCTCAGACTACGCATGCAAGTGCAGAAGCCCCAGGGAGAGCACACACAGAGAGGAGGAGCATGGGGATGTCACCTACCCGTCACCGTAAGACCCGTCGTGGCGGGAGGCGCTGAGAATGTCCATCTCAATGAGGTTGTCCTGCAATGTCCCTAGGAAGGGCTGCTTGCTTAGGTTTCTACACACACATGGAGACATGAATGGAGCAATGAGTCATGCATCGATGAGGGGGAGAGAGAGAAACAAACACAGTGGCTGTCGGGGCAGCTGTGCATGGGACCAGCAGGACGCAGCCTCCAGGCAATGGGTCAGTGTGCAAGGCACATGTGCAAGGGCCTGGCCACAGCAGCGCTGGCGGGAGGGAGCAATCTCTGTACAGACCCAGTTGTCTGGCAGGTGCATGTATCAGGTCACTGCTGTCACTGAGGCCTGATGTGTGTCCAGCATGGAGTCAGCATATTACATCCATTCTCCCAAATCTTCAAAATAGGTTACACAAGAAAGGCAGCACTATCCCCCCTTCACAGAGGACAGGACAGAGGAGTGGGGCAGCACCAGGATTGGCCAAGGCCACCAGCGAGCAGGGATCATAGCCAGAATTTGGGCTTGGGCTTACTGGATCCACATCCTGGGTTTTCTCCTCCACTTCCTGTTTAATTGGAGCCAGAGATGCTCCTTCAGCTTGCCTACAGAGAGAGGAAAGCCAAGCATCTTTGGGCCCCATCTTCAAACATGAGCATGCAATAGGACTGTCTGGAGAGACTCAGAACTAGCGTGTGGGGCAGGCTCGGGGTGTGCATCCTTCTCCAGCCTCCAGGTCAAGGCTGACTGTGGCTGGAGTCTCCTGGTCTTGAGCTATGTTGGGATCTGACTGTGGACTGATCAGATAGGATGGCATCCACTGAAGATACGGGGCGTGGGCTCTGTCCTGTATGTGACTTCAACTAAACCCGACCCCAGTGAGGACAGCCACCTTTGTCTCCTTAGTACTGAGCCATGCCTGCTGGATGCTGCTATGGGCACCCAGTGAGCGGCTCCTGCCCTGCTATTCTCAAGACCACCGCCACCCCAGAAGACCTTGCAGTACAGTCTTTAGCAAGCTCATGAGCACACGCTGTGGCACGTAGCAGGCCTTGGGTCCTGCGGGGACTTTCCTTCTGACTATGCAGACACTGGGAATACTCGCCAGACTCACAGCCCTTTATGTCTCCTGAAGGAAGTCTCTCTTAATCTTACTTGCTTCTGGAAAGTGGGGATCAGAGTACTGAGCCCACCAGCTACCAGGAGGCCTGGCCAGGCCAGGGCTGCATGAGTTGTGGAAATTAGATGGAAGTGCAAACGTGAAGCACAGCAGCCGCTCGCCCCACACTCGCTACGCGCTGCTTGCTGTCCTAGGAGCACTGCAGCGGTTTGGTCAACTTATTCCTTAAAACCACTCTACAATGTTAGGACTGCCATTTCTGCCTCATGGGCTGGTAAAGCAACGCCCCGGGGAACAACTTTCCTGAGTTTTTCTCAGTCAAGCCCACAGAGCAGGCAGGAACCGGTCTTGTTGGAGCCCAGCATGCTGGTCTCCCATTTCTTCTGTACTGTCTGAGACCCTGGCCCACCAGCCAACTTCCAAGGCCGAGCCATGGGGCTGCAAGTACTAGCTGAGTCCACTTTACCAACATCCCCGGGATGCTAAAAGCAGAGGGGACTCTGTTTATAGGCCACTGTGGTGGGGCCTTCTCTCTGGGTGGGTCCTGGAACACAGCCTGGGAGGCAGGTGGTGTTCAGGGCCTTGCACTGCCCCACTGGCTGTGGGGAGCAACAGGGGTCTGCAAATCAGGGTGAGTTCATTTCTATCTCTAGGCAGATGACACTGAGGATGGCAGCCTGGTGACCTAGTGTGAAGTGTAGAGGCTGAGGCCAGATGCAGCTGAGTTCAGGCTCCAGATACATCATACACATCATTCTCCTGCTCTCAGCAGGTGAGGTGATGACTGAGCATCCAGGAAAGGGTTAACTGTGCACCTTAAAGACCTACTGTGTGATGTGGACCCAGCCATTTCTGTGCTTTCCCCCCCTCAGCAGGGCCTGCAGGATCTTGTGAGGTCTGGCTCCCTGCTACTTCTCAAACCTCACTGGCCATGCTACAGGCACACCAGTCTCCCCATTTGTTTTCACACAAGCTAAGCCTTCGCTCCTATCTACCTGAGCTGTCCTCTGAGAACATCTGCGTGGATCATCTCCTCGCTCAGGCTAGAGGAGCTATCACCCCAGTCTTCCTATCACTTTCAGGCCTGTTACACTGGTTTAGCACTTTCACGTGCGCTCTCTCTCACACACGCACGCACGCACACACGCATGCACACACACACACACACACACACACACACACAGTCAAGTCCTGTGAAGATAATAAGGGTGTGAGAGGTCGCAAGTGATGACGGGAACCAGGAAGCACATATGCTTCTCGGCTCACTGTGTCTCTTCCTAATGCAATCAGGTTCCACCAGCCGGGAGGCTTATCTGCTTTTTCACTGCCATGTGCCCAGTCTTACAGGACGCCTGCCGTGGAGCAGGAGAACTAAACGTGTACCGAACAATGCTCAGGCTCAGAGTGTGCCTGGGAGCCCTACCTTGCACAGGGCAGGTACGTGGTCATCCTTAAGGGAAGACAGCAGAGGGTGGCATTTACACTGCCCTGCATCTCAGGAGGGATTTGCAGCCTCTCTACAGCCCCTGGGGCTCAGCCTGAGCAGACCCCGCCCAGCTGCGGCAGGCCACGCCCACCCACGTGTACAGAGTCCAGGAAAGAGGGGCGCCTGGACCACCTGGGAGCCTGGCTGCCTCTCTTCCCAGGCAGCGATGCCTGCACGCTGTAACCACAAATAAATAAACTCAGAGAAAAAACCCCTCAAAGGATAAAGATCAAAAGGTGAACAGTGGGGATCTTCAAGTAGCTGGATGAAGTGATTTTCATTTTAACTTTTGTAAGTTAGAGATAGCTGGAACAAAGTGAACTGACAAGTACTTCCCCAAATACAGATCTGCTAGGCTAAGAAGGGGTAACCGTACAGAACAAAGGATTTCTAAAGCAGCTGGGGCTGGAAAGCGCTCCCCCTCAGATGCTCACTGGGAAGGTGAGCCCTTGTGAAAATGATGGTATTTAGGAGGCGTCCGCTGCCTTGAAGCAGCACAGTCTGTACTTTCGCAGCTTAGTTTGGTTCTACATCAAATTCTTTTGCCTCATTTCAATGACAAAGAAATTTAGGAGCTGGGGAGATAGCTCCGAGGCACAAGTGCCTGCTGGGCAAGTGCAAGGTCGTGAGTTCGAACCCTGGTCCCACAAAAAAAAAAAAAAAAGAAATTGAGGCCCAGAGCGAGGTTGGCCTTGCTGCCATGCCCAGGGTAAGTCAGGGGCAGAGCCGAGGAGAAGCCCAGGCACCCTGGCTCCCGGCACAGGTTCCACTTCTACTTCCTCCCTCTGCTCCCACGTCCTAGGGGTGCAGGTGCTCTGGCACAGGGCCTTCTCCACAGATGCCCTCAGCTGCAGAAGCCACCTAGGTCACCCCTGCAGCATCTCAGCATCTCTCCTCTCACTACCTCAGGGAGTATGGGTGCCTCATTTGTTTTCCCTCACAGAGAGGGATGTGATGTGTTTAATGCTCACAGGTAAGAAAGCTGAGGCCAGACAGGTCCAGTGCTGGCAAGGAGGAGGCTGGGAGGGGACCGGGACAGAGCTCCCTGACCTAGGGTCCCAGGTGCATTTTAGGAAAGGGTTGCTGAGTTCTTAGAGATGAGCTGTAGCCAAGCTTGTGCCATTCTTGGGGGTCTACACAGATGGGGGAGGACTGGCACGGGCTGAGGCTGGGGCTTCCAGGTCCATCTGTGCGACCCTGGCATGGGAGCACCCGGGAGCTGAAGGGGCTGGGGGTCTTCGGGAGTTCCCAGCAGTGCCTCTCACAACTTGCCTGCTCTCCTGAGCCATGTTCCTGCCCCCTGAGCCCAGTGCTGGCCACTACGGCATCTGAATCTCCAGCCACCCAGAGGGGCAGGACAGGCAGGGCTCACACCTTTCACGTGCTGGCTAAGACCCCAAGTGTATGGGGACCAGCAACCCTGCCAAGGACATACCGATATGGAGCTGGCCTGGTATCTGAAGAAACAAATGAAGAACACATCAACCCAGACCTTCAGACCTCGGTGATACCTCTAAAAGGCCACTCCACCTTCCAACTTAAATGCTATGGATAGGAACTCGCTTCTGCTCCTGTGTCCACAGGGACAAGTGCAAGCTTTTCATGGGACTCAAGCCCCTTCTGGGCCCAGATCCTTCCTTTCCTGCTTAGTCCACTATGTGCCATCTCTCTGAAACACCACGTGCCCTCCTTGTGCTGTGCCTTTGCCTACCGTCCTTCAGCTGAGAACTGCATGCTCTCTTGAAACTCTTACCAGTGCGTGCCCATTAAAAACTACTTTTAATCATCAGGATGTTGGTCTTGGGCAGTGGCTGGGTGCAGCAGCTCTGGAGCCGGCAGAGCTGAGCATTCCAGTCCTACCAGTGCTTAGCTGTGGAGATCCAGTGCTCTTGCCTCTGCAACGTGATGCTAAGAAGTCTCACCCTGTGCAGGACAGAGCCAAGACACAGCCCTGACTGGTATGGCATCTGCTTATCAGCTTGGCTCCTGGCCAGCAGCCTGGAGCCTGGCTCTCCGCACGGCGGCCACCAGGAGCGGACGAGAGTGGCTGGTGGTGCTTAAATTAGCTGTGGAAGCAGTGTGGTTTTTGCTGAGCACCTGCTCGCTTTCTGAGAGTCTGGAGTTTGGGTGTGTGCCAGGCAAGGAATGCCCATGTGCCCACCCCTGGTGGATTCCCTAAGCAATGAGTTTCTAATGGGCTTCCACGATCAATAGCATTTCCTGGATTACCACAGCTCAGTGCTCGGGATGCTAAGTGCGCCCATCCTGTGAGAGTCCAAGTGAGGATGCTGGAACCTGAGCCTGGCTCACAGACCCAGACTCCTCCCACGCACCCTTGCTCTGTGGCATTTGCTTTGTGTCCTTTCTCCGTAACAGATCAAAGTCACTGGGATGGCTGTGTGTGGAACCCCACGAGGCCAACCAGCAAGTCATCACACCTGGGGATGGTCTGGGGTGCTCTGTGGGACCAAAGCATGAAGTGCTAGGACAGCACCTGGCTGTTCCTGGGAAGGGCCTGGGTGCTCTGGGTGCTCGCTTGCTGCCCCGCTGGCACCGTCAGAGCACCATCAGCAGAGTTGTCTTCCTCTGCCCAGTTTGAGCCTCCCTCTGCAGACTGTGAGCTCTTAGGAGGCAGGGAGCTGTGTCTTGCACTTATCTGTGACTGAATCACCAAATAACAGGGACAACTGTCCGTCCGGACTCTGCAGTGCTCAGGGGTGGTCTGGCCCATGAGAAGGGACTTCTGCCACTCTGGAACACAGTTCTTGCCTAGAGAACATCAGGTAGCCTCACCCCTGGTGGCAGACAAGCTGTCCCCCACGTCAACAAGACCACAAAATGGACCCTGGCCCTCCAAGCGAGGCCTCAGATCAGCTGAACTGGGGCGCAAGGCTGGCTGCCTTCCACTCTGGCTTCCCTCTCCTCTGACAGAAGACTCATTCAGACAGTCCCCAAGAAATCAATTAAGTGTGTGATGTCGCAGCATGGAGAAGCAGTGGATCAGTTTGGGGACCCGGAACACATGGCTCCCGGAAGAACGGATTGCAGGCACACCTGCCGGGCTTCAAGTGACACCAGGCCTGCTCTGGGGAGCACCTGTGGACCCAGGCTCTTCCCCAGGGGATGCACTTAACCTTGGAGCCTGCCGGCTAGCAGGTGCAGAGCGGGGGGGGGGGCGGTCTACCAGAGCCCTGCCCCTCCTGCCTCTTTCTGCCAGCCTTTCTTCTTCTGCCAGCATGAAGTGTAATCCCCTCTGGCTGTTCCACCAGCTGTTATGGTATTTGTGTAGTTACTGCAGACCCTAATTGTGGACTCAGGCTGACATCTCTGGCCACTTCTCTGGCACCAGGAGGCTCCTTGTCTCATAGGTTTGGCCACAGCTGCTGAGGACAACGACCTCAAGCAGGGCCTGTCCTCTTGCCCCCACAGGCCCTCCTTTCCTTCCCTCTGGCACCTGCATGCCTCCTGATTCCTGTCTAGCTCAGTCCCAGAACTATCTCTCTTTCCCATCCAACTCTCTGGTCAGGATAATTATCCATCTGCTTTTGCCATCATTCATTCATTTCACCTACATGTCAACGTGAATCAAGCACCTGTCGTGGTCCTGGAAACGTGTGGCAGGCACTGTGTTACGTGCTGGGGGAGGTGAACAGCAATGAAAACAGCTAAGGCACAGCCCTGTCCTCCTCCAAGAGCCTGTTCTCTTAATACCTTAGTGGTTAGGTGCACTGTTGACATTCAGTGAACATCTGCTAAGTAGTGAGCACTACATGATATGCAGTGCAGCACTTCAGCATTTCCAGATACTGTCTTAATGTAATTGCCACAACAGCCTTCGAACACATGGAAGAAAGAAAAAGATTGTTACAAATTCCCTTTGATGCTTCTCCCATGAGAAGGAGAGTGTGCTTCAACTGCCTGAGAAGCTGGCTGGCCCATGCTTGCTCGGACTGGTGAAAGAGGGTAGAAATGATGTTATGGCAGTTCCAGAATGAGCCCCTAGGTGGAGTAAGGGCATCTGTCTCAGTGCCTTGGACCCCCGAGCCACTGAGAATGGAGTACACCTCACCTGCTGGGAAGACCACCCTGTGGAGAGGCCTAAGCTTATGGGTATCGGGCCTGTGAATGCCACCTGGCATTCTTTGGACTATTGTAGCTGCCGGTTAAAGACCATGGGCTGAATCTGGCAATGCCACATGGAGCAGAAGAGGAGCCGGCTGAGCCCTTCCCACACTCCTGTGTCGTGCTGTGAGGGCAAACCAGCTGGATGTCTTCTAGGCCACTGAATTTTAGAGAGGTCTGTTGCGCTTTCTCAGCTGCATGCCATCCTTAGGTGCACAGAACCTTGGAACCACAGAGTAAGGCTTTCTCAAATATTTTTGTCTGAGGCTTCCAGAATAAGTAGGGCTTGGCTAGGCCACAAAGTGAAGAAGTCTTGCAGAGGCATGCAAGAGTATGTGCATGGCTCAGAGACATCGGAGGCCTTGGGGGCAGGGAAATACTGATAAACACCTGCTTATACATACACTGAATATTAAATATATTTAACTACATATCACTAATATATATATAGCTATGTAGCTACACTATGGAAATGGGTATATGCACAAAATTATGTATGTGGATGTATACTGACATGTTAACAGTATTTATTTATTTTTTGGTACTGGGGATTGAACTCAGCACCTTGTGCTTACCAGGCAGGTGCTTATGCCACTGAGCTATCTCCTGGGCCAGTAATATTTACCTTTTGGTGGTAGATATAGGTTTTCTTCTTGTGTATTTCATTTGCCAACTATCTATAGTGAACATTTATTACTCAAGTGATAAGATGTGTTTTACAAAATCAAAGTGTGGGCAGCGGTTACAGGAGGATGGAGAATCAGCAAGGGAACCGGGTGCCACATTGATGCGGCCAGAGAGGGAGACCACAACTGCTTTGCCTGGTGGCAGAGGCCTGGGGCATGGGCAGCTTTTGGGAAAACTTCCCTGGAAACACCTGGTCACTAGGAAGCCCTAGTTTACTCCCAAGAGAGGACAATGAGCGTCCACACAGAAGGAGCAGCAGCTGTGCTTCATGGAGAGAATCAGAACCATTGGTCAGTTGCTGGCTTCTTCCAGCCTTGCACCACTCAATAGGCAATCGAAAACAGTGGAGACCCAGCTGGTGGCTGGGTCAGCTTCATAAGCAACTGGAAACGATGGAGACCCTGGTGGGATGACAGCAGGTGGCCCACTCTGCAACTGATGAGGGGCACAGAGGAAGCACAGCAGGAGAAGCGGTGCTCAAGTCTAAGGTTGTCGGCAGAAGTGGTGTTAGCCAGGAGCCTGGGGAGTGCACTGGGTAGGCTCCATCTGCCTTTGGAAAAAATGGTGCAGAAGGGTGCTGAATCTCCTCTCACTGGGCTTTTCAAGCTCAGTGTCCAATGTGTTTGACTTCCTCAAGTGTGGTGGGACTTGTGTGCTCTTCACAGGTAAAACAAGGAGTTGGGGAAAAGAATGTGAAAACTTGGCACTACTTTAGGAAAGAAGGTATAAGATGAGAAGTTTCCACGGTGATGGCCTAGTATGCTGTACCCTCAGCGTGAAGGGTAGAGAGAGGCAGAGCAAAAGGGCTATGGGCAAATCCAGCCCTCCTCTTTGTATCTTTATTTTTCTTTTCTAGTGAGTTGCATGATGTTTGTAATCATAAAAAATCCCATTTTGGAAAAGTAGAGCCCTGGCTAAACAAAGGGCAGGTGCTAGCTGAAGCCGTGAGCTAGGTGGCAGCCTTCTACAGCACGGGAAGTGGAGGGAAAGACCCACCCGGAAGAGGTGTCAGCGTTAGCAGGAAACAGCACTGGGCAGGAGGCCAGGCAGCCTGGGCTTGGACCTGCACAGTGCATCAACTGCCTGCTTGGCTCTGACTTGTGCTGCACTCCTCTAACTCTCAGCTCCTGAAGAGGATTGTCGCATTTGGACCCACGTCTCAGGGGTGTGAGGCTCGCATCCTGCCGTACAGACACCAGCCCTTACAGCCAACACTGAGACAGACCTTGGGGCTTACTAGGGTTTGTTTGGGTGTAGGCAGGACAGTAGGTGGCTACGGTAGCTTCACTGCGCACCCACCCAGGCCACGTAGGCCGTGTGCTCAGTGCAGTGGATGGAATCATGGGAAACAAGGCAAGTGAGTGCCCTCACCACACCTGGAGTGAGAGCCTACCGGGCTACACGCCTGGGCCTGCTTCCTGCTGACTCAGCGGCTCTCACCTGCCTCTGCAAGAGCTCAACCACTGTGTAGATCAGGACCACAGGGCAGGAATGCCTAGCCCCTTGACCAAGCTGGACCTTCAGTGAGCTGCAGGCCCTGCCAGGGCTCAGGCCTAGTGGACCCAGAGCCACGCTCCTTGGGCCCGTCCCAACACCCTTCTCTCGGGTGGTCAGAGAACCACTGCCCAAGGCTGCACACCCAACCCCAGCCTCGCTGGCAGGGCAGGGGCACAGACACTCCACAGGCCCCTGAGACCGGGTCTCAGCTCCTGCGACGCAGACTCACCGCCAGCCCTCCGCATGTACCTGGTCTCCAGCGGGATGTTGCTGTTGAGGAGCCAGTTGTCCTGGGCATGTGTGGGCTCCGGGGCGCTGCTGGCAGGGGGCTCTCCAGAGAGCGAGTGGTCCGTGGGGGCCGGGCTGGGGTTGCTCCGTGGGGTGAAGTTGCCCCGGTTCAAGGAGGTGATGGAGGCTGCGTGGTGCTGGCTCGGGGTGTGGGCGTGGGAGAGCGGGGGCGGTGGTGTCCGAAGCCGGGGGTGGTTCTGCAGGCCTGGGTGATCTAGGGTACAGACAGCACAGTTAGAGGGGTGGGCACTGGGTGCTGAGCAGGACCACAGGGAGCAGGAGAGGTGCACCACACAGCGAATTACACAACCTAGTGTGTTTAATCAACATTTAGGCAGCCCATATTTACCGAGCACCTCGCAGTGGGGGTGCTGAGCAAAATGGAAATTCCCACCTCCCCTCAACTGAGTGGAAGTTTTCCTAAAGGACACAAAATAGATTTTTTTTTTTTTTTTTTTTTTTTTTAAAGAATAGCTGCCATGTCACCAGTGTCATCCTCTTACTATCAACTTTAGGACTTTGGCCTTTAAGCACAGTGGCGGCCTTAGCTTCATGTCCCTTGGGAATGTGTTTTACAAGAAGCTTCTGGGGCCCTGCCTAGACCCATGAATCAGGACCATTGGGTGAGGCCCAGAAGGCCAACTCCACAAGGCCTCAGGTGAGTGTCCCTGCCACCTGCTCCGGATCACACAGAACGGTGCTCCTCCAAGAACAAGTGTGGTAAATAAGTAGATACATGTAACCAGCTGAGATGCTGACAAACCCCAGAACGCAGATGCCCAGGAAGGAGACTGTGGCCTGCACACTGGGGGCAGCCATGAGATCGCAGGCCCCATGACCACAGGAAGCAGGGGAATTCTGAGCTGCATGAGCCAGGCCAGCATCGGAATGGTGAAGAGTCACCACGGCTGTTGACTGAACATGTAGCATTTCTCCTGAGCCCTCCATGTCCCAGCCACTCACGAGAGTACGTACTGCTTGGCACTCCTTCACTGATAAGGACAGTGGGTTAACTAACTTATTTATTCCTTTCAATTACCCAGAGCAAAAGCTATTGTTATCTTCGTCCATTTATGCATGAAAAACTCAAGGCTTAGAGAGAGTAGGAGAAGTTTCCTGGGAGTGTGGCTAAGTAGATGCTGTTTATGCTGCAATACAGCAAGTAGAACTTCTAGTGACACCATAAACATGGAAGTCCTGGAGGTAAAGAAATCCCCCATCCACATAGGCCACGTGCAGAGGGCCACATCTCTGGAGGCCAGTGCACCATGGGGGTGAAGAAGCTGGGAAATCTATCTCAGTTTAGCCACTCCTTAGCCATATAACCATGGTCAAGTCTTCTAATTGCTCTAAGCCTCAGCTTTTCTCACCTGTAAAATGGGAAAGAATGCCTCACAGGGATGACAGCATCATGGTGCACCCACACTGAGCAGCAAAGGGAGAGGACTGTGCAATGCACTGAGTGCAGGTCACTGGCTGCATCTCTTCCTTGTCAAAGCCCAGTGCTATGCAGAGGGGCCTGAGAGTCTGAAGACAGGATTCACAGCTCAGCGGCTCAGGATCCCAGAGGCTGTGTGCATCCCTGGCTCTGGACACGTGAAGCATATCCGGTACAAAGCACTGTTGGTGTGAGGGACACCTGTAGTGGAAGTTGCATTGTTCTCTGCTTCTTTGCTAACCCAGTCTTTTATGCCAAAGAGCTATAAAGTGAGCTGGGATGGAGACGGGGGACAAGTCTCCATGTGGTTTCTTCCTTCTCCTAAGCTGCCGCCTTGAAAGAAGCCCACACCGTACCCACACCTGGAGGCCCAGAGGTCGGAGTCCCCCCACTGGTGCACCTCTGCCTTCCAGCCTCACTCCTCAGCTCTCACCCTGCACCTGCCCCTCAGCCACCCTTTCTCCCAGAGGCCTAGAGGTCACCAAGGCAATGTGGTGGCTAAAAGCTCAGCCCTGGTGAGGGCATCCCCAGCAAGGCCACAAAAGATAAGCAGCCTTAGAGTCCTGAGCCAGGAGGGAGCTCTGCAGGGTGTATTTGAATGGGAAGGTAGGGAACCTGGGAGTTTCTACGACCTATCCCAGCTGAACGACATCTGACAGGAGAAGGGGCAGGGCTGCTGGCTTTGTCTAGCTATCCTCGGGCAGTATTTTAATAGAAGCATATAGAACCTAGGGTGGAATCCAGAAGGCTTACGGCGGACTGAGGACCCCCATCCCCTGGTACCCTTGGCATTTCTGGCTTCTGGCCAGAGCCCAGCATACCACACAGTGACCATCCACTGCTGCCATGGTCACCAGGGTGCCAGCAGAGCACGAGGACCTAGGACTTTCCCTCTGCCCTGGAACTCCTCCTCCTATGGCATTTCACTGTCACTAACAGTGGCTGTCATGTGCTGGACGACCTACGCTGTGTGTCCAACACTTAGCTTTCCTGATGCCTATAGCAGCGCTGGACCTGGTGGACAGTAGTAGGACTGCCCCTGTTCTGTAAATAAAAAGCTGGGGTCTACAGAGCTACTACATGGTCCTTGAAATCCAAAATCTGTCTTCCAAAAACCACATAAAACACAGACTGTCTTAGTCCATGGACACAGACAGTGAAGATGCCTTCCAGGAAGAGTGAAGGGTCCAGAGTCTGGGGCAGGCCGGCTGGACTGGTTGCCTGAAGACTTTCACTGGAGACAGAGGCAGAACACATGCCTCTGCCTTGACAGCTCTAGAAGCCCCACCAAGATTCTGATGGGAGACTTCAAGGACAAGATCAGTCGTCTAAAGACAAACTTCCAGAAGGAAATTCTCCTGGGGGACTAAGCACGTTCCAGTCCGAACCCTCTGCTTTTTGTGAGTTCAGCTTACTCGGTTGTGACCCTCTCCAGAAAGCCTCCCTTGAGGAGCCACTCAGAGCTCTCTCTTCCCCTCAAATGCTGACAGCAGGCAAGCCACACCTCCTACCTCTCTCTACCCCACCCTGTCATGGGCACTTAGGCCCTGGCTTCTTGGTGGCCACTGGGCTGGGTGATGAGGTCTTTGAGTGGGGTACATTCACCATGAGTGGACTGAGCATCTGTCACAGAGGGGACAGGTGGATACTGTGCACTGCACTGTGGGTATGTGGAAAACAAGAGTGGACCACCTGGACTTCTAGCTGCAGGTCCATAAAGGCCTGTCTGAAAGTTGTCTCGAGGTAGACTGTAGGTGCTCCAGATGGGCCCTTCCTTACCCTACCTTTCCCTTCTGCCTCCCAGTCTGAGAACCCTGAGCACAGGGCCTTGATGTGCCCCAGATTTCCAAGGGGAAGGCTCTGCATTTGACAGTGCTGCCATAGAAGCCTCGCTCATAAACCCTAGGGGGAAACATGACCTCGCCAAAGAGCAAATGTGTCCCCTAGCCTACAGGGACTCTTTCTGATCCTCGGCCAGGAGGGTAGATGAGGAGAGCGACAGAGGGGCCTTCCTTTCTCTTCCCAAGTGCACGTTTCCTCTCCGGCAGGACTCTCAGGCTCCAGTGCCCTCAGTACCCATTCCATGCCAGGTCTTGTAAGTGGAATGCTAGAAATGAAATGGCCAACAGGACAGCTGTGGCTCACAAGATTTCTCTTCTGCTCTCCATTCATGAGCTGGACAGCTGGCAGCTCCCCTCCCTGTCTCCCGGCCCTGGTGCTTGGCCAGTGCATCTGTACAGGGTAGAGGGGTTCACTCCTGCTGCCCCCCGTCCCGGCCTGCAGTAAAAGCACTGCACCCAGCACAGTCTCATGGTCAGGGCAGGGCCTCCACAGGGGCATGCGACCACAGAGAGTGAGTGGCTGAGCAGGACGTCAAAAGGCGAGCCTGCCTGCAGGAAGGGGGCTGTGCAGGCTGACCTGAGGCTGCACCCTTGTGCCCAACCCTGTGCTGCCTCCTCGCTCGCTCCCGCTCTCTGCTTCCTGGCTGTGGTGAAGTTGCAGCTTTCCCCCACCTGCGCCTTTGACACAGGGCTACTGGCTGGGGCAGGTGGCCCTGGGCTGATGCCCTGCAAACTGAGAGCGGCAGAGCCTCAGCTCCTTCATCTGTGTAAATCAGGTATTTTGTCACTGTAAGAGAAGGCTGTGTGACGGCCTCCTACAGCTGCTGTGCGAGAGCCAGGCACACAGGTGGACTCCTGCCAAGCCCGGGGGAAAGCCCACGCTCCACTCCTTTCCATATCCGGGGGCAATGCAGAGCCAGCCTTGCTGGGGAGGGACAGCAGACCAGGTCGAACGAGGCCATTCCGCACAGCCTCTCTGCAGCCTCCTGGGAGTGAGCACGGCCCACCTGCCAGCTCTCCTCGCTGTATTCCAATTTTCCCCTTCTCTTAGGCCCAGCCACCAAGGGAAGCCCCAGTCAGGCCCAAACCTCAGTCAGCTTACTGTCACTTGTGCAGGCCACTGCCGCATCACTATCTTCCAGTCTGAGGTCACTGGCTCAGCTTGGTTTTGCATGGCTGGTTTACTGGGAAGCTACTCCTTCCCTAAGTTCTCGGCTATCCAGTACTTGCTGCTGCTGCTGGTGAACTCTAACACTTCAGGCATTTGCACTCTTAGGCGTATGCACACATCTGAACACAGAGGTACGCAGGCTGAGCAGCCCTGACGGGTGTGAGACGAGGCTCCTTCAGAGCGCTTGGCAGGGCCTTAGGCCACAGAAAGGAACATGGATTTGGTGTCCAATGGCTCTGGGCTGCAGTTTGGGCTCTGCCTGTAGAGGATGTGTAGCTTTAGTCAAGTCCCTCCACTTCTCTGGGCCTGCAGTCCTCTTATTACCAGCGAGAGCCATGCTGGTCTTACGGGGTCACTATGAGAATTAATGGAATAATGAATGTGAGGAGCTCAGCACAGGGCCAGAAGGGCCCCCAAAATGTGGTAACTGTCAGCCCACAAGGATAGCAAAGGAGGTGAATGAGTAAATCACAGAGGACCAAAGATCACCATGGTGACAGCATTTCAGCACTTACAGCAGAGGACCCAAGCAAAACACTTTAAGAGCAGGAAAGCAATCTAACAGATGAGTGCCATCTTCCACAAATTCCTCCCTGGACAGGCACCCCATCTCAGGAGGCTGCTCACAGCTCAACACGTAGACCGCAGCTTGTTAAGAATAGTGGCCCTGACACTGAGAACAAAACCAGACACAGGGAAACTGTCATCAAAGATGACGTCTTTCCGCATCAGAGAAGCATCTCGGGACGAAAGAGTACTACCATCCACGCTCACCCCTCTCTGTCCTGGGTTTGAGGTGAGTATAGGGAAGGCCATGGTCGTCGTCGTCGTCGTCGTCGTCGTCGTCGTCATCATCATCATCATCATCATCATCATCATCATCATCATTATTGTGCATTTAGTACAGGGTCAACAGGGTATAGGGTCTACAGGTTGTCATTGCACAGACTGGACTCGGAGTGATTCTCCTGTTTTCAGCCTCCCAAGTCCTGGGATTACAGGCACATGCCATCACACCTAGTCTTAAAGGCTGCCTCAGTGCACCCTGGGCCGGGACTGTGGCCAGGGATTGAACTCTGGCCACTGTGCTCTGCCTAAGCAGGCACTGGAGTCTGTTGAACTATTAGGCTGGCTCTCGAGGTTGTTACTAGTAGCAAACAGCCCTTCGTCGTGTTCAGGGACATGGTGGTTATCACAAGTCCCATCCCTGACAAGTGGTCTGTTTTGGGGAGACGGTTGGCATAGAAGCATACAAGAGCAGAGCTCAGGAAGGCCTGGATTCAGCGCTGGCTTCGCCACCACAGGCAACATGTCACTTGACTTCTCTGAACCACTGGTCACACATCTCCAAAATGTGTATGGTGAAAGCACCTGGCGTTCTGAGTGCCGACGGCTGTCACCCTCTCAACCAATGCCCTGCCCTCTTGTGTGGCCCTGAGGCCTGAAGGCTGCTGCGCAGCAGCTCTCGGGTCACGAAAGGCTTCCTTAGAAGCGATGCATAACCTCAGCCTGTGCAGTCCACACAGAGGACTGTGCATGTGAAGGGCTCAGGAAGAGTACAGGCTGCTCCAACCTGGGCTGATGGCTGTGACAGTGGCCAGGGGAGGGGGACAGCCTGGGCAGGCCTAGGTAGAGGCTGGCTTGTGGTGCCAGGCTGAAGAACTCAGTCTTCACTGGGATTCTGAGAGGCAGTGCCAGGGTCTCTTGAGGGTTGAAGGAGAGCCTTGGCAGCCCCTGGAGACTGAAAGTGTAGGGCAGATTGGTCTCGGGAGCCTGGCTGGGAGGAAGACTGCAGTGGGGCGTGTCACTAGTACTGTGGTCACTGGAGAAAAGGCATAAGCTCTCAGAGCTTTGGCTCCGGCCAAGAACGGGAACATGGCACTAGCCTCACGGTGTGAGGCCAGCAGCTGACTCCAGGAAAGGCACTGGCAGGGTGCTCACGCCCAGCATTGGGAAAGGATGGGCAGGCGCAGAGCTCTTCTGGCTGTGTAGTTAATGGTGACCCTGGTATGCACTGCAGTAATTAACAGGGCCCTAAAGATTGTCAGATATGAAAGATGGTGGCATTTAATTATCATAAAACACAAAACTCTACCTGCCTGAGAATGCCAACAGAAAGAGTTATTCGGCTTCCATTAAAATGCCATCGACTACCACTGACTTGGGCTGGTGATGTAGTGGTGTTGAGGGCTCAGCTAATGAACCTTGGCCTACAAGACCAATTTAGAGAGGCCAGCGAGCTCTTTGTCACCAGCGTCGGCAGGCGGAATCTGATGGCCTGATTCCTAATCTCAGTTCTGTCTCCTTCAAGCTGCAGAGTCTCCGAGAATTTATTTAACAGCTCTGTATTTTAGTTTCTTCACCTGTCAAATGTGGAACAGGGCTTTGCAAACAGAGATGTCTAATGCAGGAAGGAGGGATCCCAGTTAACACCACCATTGCCTGAGCCTCGAGAGGACACAACCAGTGAGATGCAAGCACGAGCCCTGGGCTGGCCTGAGCTGGGGCGGTGCTTGGTGGTGTGTTCTCGGCCCCCTCATCTGCTCTCAGAGCGATGCTCTGTTCAGCTTCCCCAGTGTCCTTCTCATGGCCCAGCGCACAGGGGTTCCAAGTGGTTCTTGGCCTGAGATCCGGCAGACTCACAGAGAGGCCTGGGTCGCTGGCTCCCAGACGTATGCAGAGCTCTCCTTGGCCACAGTCTTGTTCACTGGCTAGGGGGCTGACGAGCACCCTGAGGTCATGGGGTAGCCGTCTGGCCTTCTTGTCCACATAAGGTGCACCAAACACTCAGATGATGGACATGCTCTGCGGTATAGAGATTGCAGTGAGGGGACCACATGTGCCAAAGCCTCAGAGCTTGATGCAGTGGTCCTCAGCTGGCAGGGTCTACACATGGAGGGTATGTTTGCAGATGCCATGACAGCTGACAAGCTTGGCTACATGTGGCAGGAGGAAGGCAGGAGCCCAGCCACTGTGGCAAGAGGCAGGGGCAGCCCAGGAGCAGTGGGGCAGAGGAGCAGCTACTGTAAAGTGCTACTGTGCGCCTACTCCTCCCTTAACCCTGGCTTCTGGAGCAGCCTGGCTAAGTCACTGTGAGCCCAACAGGATACCGAGAGGTAGAACAAAGAGGACGAGGCAACCCTGAACCTTCCACGCCCCAGCACAGCCCTGCCTCAGCTCACTGACTGAGGCGACAGTCATGTCTCTCAGGTGATGAAGGTAACAGACAGAGCGGCCGCGGGAGCTGCTGGGAAGAGTGAGGCCTTGACCTGACACTGAAGTAGAAGCAGTGTGTATGGAAGAGGAGGGAGCAGCACCAGGTAAGGCGCTGGCAGGAGCACAGGCCTAGGCCAGCGGGAGGGTGCAGGACCTGGGCCCCAGGGTCAGCGGTACCCATGTCCTCCTGCAGGCGGCCAGGGGACAGGACCTGCTGCCTCTAAGAGGACAGCAAAGGGCCGAGCAGGGAGAGGTGCGGCCAGCGCTGTTCTTTCCAGGGTCGTGAAATTCACAGAAGAACCAAACTGAGAGTTTCAGATCCTATCCTTTAGCCAGGTGTGGTGGCACAGGTCTTTAACCATAGCATTTGGGAGGCTGAAGCAAAACCACAAGTTTGACCACAGCCTGGGCCACACAGCAAGCTCCAGGGAGTCTGAACTACATAGCAGAACCCCGTCGCCAGACTGAGCCGAATGGAGCCGAGCGGAGCCGAGCGGAGCCGAGCGGAACCGAGCCGAGCCAAGCCGAGCTGAGCCCAGCTGAGCCCAGCTGATCTTTTTTAAGTGGGGTGTATGACAAGCTTAGCTAAACCACCTCTAGAACTCTGAAGTACCAGTATCTTCCAGTGTGCACACACTCACACTTGATCTTGTGCTTGCTGCTGCCAGCAGCTAACCTGCCATGTGACCTTGGGCAAGGCCTTCGCCTGAGTCCCAGCCTCCTTGGCTGCCGAGAGGAGGTGGCAGGAGAGTCCTGCACTAAGCCGTTGCCTCATTCTGTGCGGATGCGCCTGTGTTAGTGAGCTCTGTCGGCACACCAAGTGCACAGCGGGCTTGCATTGGGCCTCTCCTGTGACCTGGAGCCAAGCGCACGAAGGCGGGCTGGAAGGGAGTGACACAAGGTGGCCCCTGGCCTTCCTCGCCTCCCTGCTGTCTTGACTTCTGCTCTCACAAACCGGACTCACAGTGGCCTTGGCACTGGAGACCAGCGATGGCTGAGCTCCTCCCTGTGAACTGGAACAGACCTTCTGGCAAAGGCCAGGCGCAGCCGGGGGATCTTTCCCAGGTTTGCCAGAGCCGTGCCTGTCTCCAGGCAGAACTTGTCCTGGGAAAGCTTTCTGGCTGTCAAGTGATTTCCTTCCTTCCAGTGTCACCATCTTACACTTTCAAAAATAATCTGACCCAAAAACAGTTAGGTCAAGCCGCAAATCAATAAAGAGCAAGAGTTGATGGTTGTGACAAGAGAGTGCGAGTGTGTGTGTGTGTGTGTGTGTGTGTGTGTGTGTGTGAATTCAGCTCAACAGGAGTCCTTGGTGCGTCAGGGCATTAGAACGCAGGTAGGCTGCATTCACAGGGCCACAGCACTGAGCGTGCAGGAGGCGATGGCCGTGAGTCAGCTGGAGTGGGTCCACAGGAGGGACTCCTGGGTGGGGCCTCCCTTGAGGGTCCTCAGATAGGGAAGCCTTAGGGGTCTTGTATCTGTGGGAGCAGGCAAACCACTGCACTTAGCCCGGGGAGTGGGTAGGCTGACAGAAAGACTGTGGGTGTCTGGGCGGAACCTACTGCCGCCGGGGGCACAGCTCTGCACCTCGCAGGTCTGTGCCCACATGGTTCACGCACAGGAAGCGGAACATCTGCATAGTGCCATCAGCACTTCTAGTGCAGAGAAATCACTTGGTGACTTTGGGAGGTGACCTTCTCTCACTTTGGGTCTCAATTTTGCTATAGAAAAATGAGATTTCTCCATTTTATACACAGAGGATCTCCTGAGGTCGCTTCCCTCTTTGGCACTCTGATTGGAGGAGGAGGGGGGAGAAGACTGAGGACGGGGATGGTTACAGGGTAGAAAGGAAAGCAGGGCTTCACAGACGATCGATGAACGTGGCTAGGACAGAATTTAGAGTCCATACCAGCTCAACTTAGGAACCCCTTTCTTCCTGTCAAGTTCTGCATGAACGGGCTGCTCTCTGTCACTCCCCCAGGGGCTAGCGTGACACACTTCATCTGTCCTCAACTTCCAGGCTCTGATGCAGAACCAGTTAAAACTCGAGCCTCCCTGTTTTCCACCCCTGGTGTCAACCTTTCTGCTAGGGCCCTGGGCCTCAGTGCTGACAGCATTGCTTAGAAACACCGACGGTTCCATGAAACCAGACCTCTGGACACCACGGTTGCCCTCAGGCTACCCACTTCATGCCCACCTGGTCCTCCAGCTTTACCTGCCAGGTAGCTACTGGGCCCTCTCTGCCTCCTGCTCCTACCTCACCACTGGACAGACAGGCCAGGGACAGAGCCAGCACCAGTGTCCCAGCAGGTGGGCTCGCAATTCCCATCCGCTGGCCATCTCTCAGCTGGGGTGAGTGCCCTAAAGGAAACTGGATTGGGTCACCCCAGGTTGAAGGGTTCTATATACCTGAGAAGATCCATCTCCACAAGGCCTGCGCCCAGGCACCCACAGCCTGCACCTCCAGCCTGCACCTCCCTCTGTAAGGGCCTGGTTCCTAGGCAAATTGCGAGCCTCTTTCAAGGCTGCTTTGCTTGGCTTGGGGCCGTGGCTTTGTGTAGGCCCTTCTGCCCTTCTGAAAGGAAGGCTTCACTGGTTAACCCAGATGAGAAATTACTGCCTCTGGAAACCTTCTGACCCTCCTTTCACCCCAGGCTGGGCCAGAGGCTCCTCCTCCTGGCTTTTTTTTTTTTTTTTTTGGCTTTTTGAGACAGGGTCTCACTGTGCAGTTCAGGCTGGCTTTGAGCTCACTTTTGTAGCCCAGGCTGGTCTCGAACTCGCAGCGATCCTCCTACCTCAGCCTCCCAAGTGCTGGGATTACAGGCGTGAGCCACCACGCCCGGCTCCTCCTGGCTTTTTGAGCCCCTCAGTCACTTGAGTCGCCATCTGTTCACCGCTGTCTCTTCTGCCAGACCTACACTCAGGGCAGAGGTCTCATCTTGATACAGCACAGGCTGGGAGGGCAGAAGTGGATGACATCTTCCTTTGGGGTCCCTGTAGGCTCAGCCCTGGGCTCTGTCCCTACTGCTGCCCCTGGTCTCAGGGGAATGGGTGACTCGCTATTGAGGCTCAGCTCCTTGTATTTGAATGAGCAGCTGAGGATGCTGTGGGAGGGAGGAAGAGGCCATGAGTCCCGAGGCTCCTGCAGGGAGCAGCCTACTGTGCGGAGACAGATGCCCGTGCTGAGGGGCAGAGCAGCTGACCAGCTTGTTTCCCTAACTCTGTCACCCTCAGCGTGGACCCTGCAGGGGCTCAGCACCAGCGCAAGCGGATGTGGAGTCCATTGACTGTTTTCTTTCTCCCTCCGCTTATCCCCATGGGTAATTCTGAAGGAACCGACGTGGACATTCCTAGATGACAGCAACAGGTCGGCTCAAAGGTCACTGGAGCCCACAGAGCGACGCAGCAAAGGGTGTGAGCGCTGCGGCTCAGATGAGGCTGCCCTGCACTCCAGGGTCACCATCCCCACTGCTGTACCATGAGCCACAGGACACAGCCTTTCTTGGGTCCCAGCCTCATGCTGTGGACCCCACTCGAACAGTACAGTGGCCCAGGGTGAGTGCTGAGTTAGAACTGAGGGAGACACAGAGCCTTGCTATGTAGTGGCTCTCTGCTTTGGGGTAAAAACCCTGATATTTTTCATCTGTGAAATGGGGGAAATAGTATCATCACTTCTTAGTGGTGTAAGTATCACTGCAGGCTCGGATGGCGGCTGGCAGACAGAAGGAATCCACTGAGGGTAGCAACAAATTTATTACTGGAGCCACCTGCCATCATATCTAATTGCATTTCCCTTGAGCCAGGGATGGTGAACCTTACAGAGAGGGGCCCCCAAGCTGCTCCCCAAACCCAGTTCTCAATTGTAAAGCACTAGCACTGCAGTCCAGCCTGACCACTGAGGTTTTAGCTTAGGAAAAAAAAAAAACTACTGTACATTAGCATCTGCCATCTTAAAAGAAAAAAACAACACACACCATAGGCTTACCACCACTACCTTAGGCTAAGGGGCCTCAAGAGCAGAGAGTTTAACTGCCTCTTCCTCTAATTGTCTAATTATCTGTACCTTCAGCTGCCTTTCCCATGTGGGTTACTATGCTCTCCCTAAATGTTTGTTGAATGGAACTACAGCAAACCCTTTCCATGCCAGGTCTTTGGGTCCAGGCACCGTAAGGTTGCCCGGGAGAAGGAGAACGAGAATTTATTGACACATGACCACGAGAAGGCCTCTGATAAAGGGTTGCTTCTTTAATCTTTAGGGAAGCTTTGGACTCAGTCTTTTTCTCCATTTTGCAGATGAGGAAACTGGGTTTTTATGAAATTTTTGTTTTATTTTTCAGAAATGGGATTTCTTAGGCTCTAGGATTTGAGATTTTATTTTAAAAGTGACATCTTGATTCAGAAGCCAAACGAACAAAACAAGACACCCATCCGTCACCACGCTGCGAGGACATGACAAAGCCATGATGCCAGCAAAGACCTCTCTGATCTCTCCCAGGGCTTCCTGGAGGCAAAAGGAAAGAAGGCGAGCGAAGGCTGAGGCCTCAGCTGGACTAACCGAGTGACTTGCTAAGTGCAGCACCTCTCATCTGTTTCTGTTACGACTGAGCAATGGTCACCTCGACACTTCCACGGGTGGGATGTTTCTGAGACCACAGAAAGTTCCACTCTCTGACAGATACCACATCACAGCAGCCCCCTAGGAGGCAGGCGCTGTTCTCTTGTATTTACGCATGAAGCAGGCTCTGCCAGCTGCCTGGCTGTCAGAGGCAGCAGAAACTCCAAGCCCAGGTCAGACTTTATATGCCAACCCTTCCTACTTCACCAGGAGCACCACCCAGCTTGGACTCAGACGGCAGCATGGAGCCCCTGCTCCAGGGAACTTCATCTTCTTCCTCAGCCCCCAGAAGAGCTCTGGGAAGAGGCTCAGTGCATTCACCTAGCTGCACAGAGCTGCTGCTTCCCAGGCATCACGTGACCATAAGCGGAAGACTTAGGGAGACTGAAGCTTACAAGGGAAGCTCTGTACCTGAGGGCCTAACCCAAGGCCTGCTTTCTTGTCACTAACAGACACATTCACTGGCCTAGCCCACAGCTCCAGCACCCACTGCTTCCTGGGTGCCTGCCACATGCCAGAGATTAGTCAACCTGGTGAAGCATGCCAGGTTGTTCTGTATTTTTCAGAAAAGGAAACTGAGGCTCAGGGGTACAACTTTCAAGCTCACAGATAGCGAAGGCTCTCTGAGGTTAGGAGACAGCAGGAAGGGCCCCCGAGATGGCAGGGCAGGGCCAGGGTTGAAGCCCAGGCCCACCAACGTTCCTTTGGTCCTGCCCCACCCCACCCCCACCTCGAGCACCTGCCCAAGGCCACATAGCAGAAGGAAGATTATCAAGGATTTGAAGGTTCCCTCTCTTTCTCCTTTGAGCTTCACGCTTTGTGTTTCCTTGGGGCAGCTCATGTCAGGACAGGACATCAAAGGAGCGTAGCCATTTCCAACAACACTGGCTGGGCATTCACCAGGGCCTGCTCTCTGCGCCCGTCCTTGCCCTGGTGTCCTTGGTTTCTAGACTCCCCGGATGAAATGAAAGTGAGGAATCTCCAATGAGTTGGGGAAGGAGTATGGCCCCGGCACACGGCGGCCCTGCCTACTGTGCTGGGCCTGGCCTCTGGCCCGCTGTGACCTTGGGGAGACACAGTCCGGTCCCCCTCTTGCAGGACCTCCTTTTTCCTGTGCAGGCAGAGGTTGTAAGGCCTGACTTATTTGCTGGGCAAATTTTCCTGCCAGCGGTTTCCAAGCTTGTCATGTCTCAGGTCCTTTGCACATCTCCTCAGTGCCACTACCCTCTGTTTCAAAATGTTCTATTTCCCATGCAAGCTACGTTCACAACTGCTAATTATTTCCTCATTTTTAAAAAGTCAATTAGTGAACACTTTGCCCAACGCTTCCCATAGGACTCAGAATGGACCTCTGGCACCACCCATCTCTTGGGCCTGGGTCTCTGCAGTGGGGTTCATGGGATGCTGAACCCCCAAGTCTTGGGGGGGTCCTCTTGCCCAAGGCCATTTCCTCCTCATCCCCCTGTGCTCTTGTTGCTGAGTGCCTAGTACGCAGCTTTAATTTGCCTCTTACTTCTTCTAATAATAGTTCTCCTCTCCTTTGGGGTGAGGTGCTGGTCTCAGGGAACGAATTTGGCTGAAGCTGGATATCCAGGGAGAGCGCCCCCATCGCTCTGGTCAGCGTGTCAGATCCTGGCTGGGATGTGTGACCCTGATGTCCTTCCTAACCCTCAGTGGAAAGTTACCTTGTGGATAGTACATCCAGCCAGCCCCACCCCTACCCAAGAGACCCAGACACAGCCTTCTTCATAGCCCATGAAACCCACTGCAGGGACCTGCACAGGTAGGGCACTGGCTCCAGCGCGCGCACGCACACAGACACACGCACACACAGACACAGACACAGACACAGACACACACACACCCTGTGCAACTACCACAATGGTTGCACTGCTTGCACCCCATCCAACACATCCTGTATAGTAGTTACACATCTGGTGAATAAATGGACAGAAATTACCTCAGGTGTCACCAACATTGAAGCAAATGCCACAAACATCTTGCTCACTACCTTCAAGTATGATCATTCCTACCTCATAAGAAAAGCGCCCTCTAACAGTCTGTGGACACTAAATAATGAGGGGACGTGTATCCAGCCAGAGCAAGACCAGTGGGGCCTGGAGGTTGGAAGTGGGTCTGTGGGCCACAGAGACTGAGCTAAAGCCTGTGCGCATGTCTCCCTCCCGCTGCCACATTACTCAGGGACAATGTTACTAATCACACTTACTGACATCGATTGCTTTTGCTCCCCGAGGACAAACTACCTCATCCCTTCTTAATCTAATGACTGAAATTAGGCGGAAGCAGCCATCTGATCCATGTTAAGCCCTGCCACAGAGAGGAAGACATCAACAAGAGTCTCACATGTCCCTTCTCCTTACTGGCCATGCAGATCAGGCCGACGCACTCTGAATTGGGGAAAGATGTCCAAGGCTCTGGCTTTTGTCCCAATCCTCCCTTGTGTTGGGTCCCTGGAGGAAGCCTCCTGGAACCAGCCAGTCCTCCTTCTTGAGCCCCGCTGATTCCTGTGGGCCAGGTGCTGGGCGCGTGGTGTAACGTTCATGTTTCTAACACATGAATGGCACTCTGAAGTCTCCACCTCATCATCCCCATTTTACGCATGAGCAGACCAGAGCTCACAGAAGACAAGGGAGGCCTGAGGTTGTTCAGGAAGGGATGGACCCAAAGGCAGAGCTAGGACCTGCACGCCAGGCTCTTCTGCCTCTCCTCAAGGCTTCCCCTGATGCCTAATTAAGCAATGTCAGTAGAGCTGGGAGTAGGCAACTCTGGGAAGAGCAGCACAGAGAGGGTGCACTGGGGCCACCTGCAGCCTTCCTTGGCCACTGGGGAAGACGCCATGATCAGTCAGGGCTGGACAGCTGCATTCTGTGGGTGGCTCAGCACCCAGGCCCAAACACTGGTGGACTGCGCCCCTGGGTCTGCAGAAGCGCGCCCCTGTGTCTCCCCCTAACACTCCATTGTGGCATTTAGGACTGTATCTAAATGTCAAAAGCCTCACAGAGACAGTCTGACTGCTCCCCTCACACATACTTGAAACCTGTGTCGAAATTTCCAATACTGCCTCCCTGGCCCTCTGTATGGGCCCTGTCTGAGGCCATCTGTGCCGGGCTGCAACCAGGCAGTCTGGCTACACAAGGCCTCCCTGGGGCCTCCTGCGCTCCCAGAGGGCTGACAGGAATGCTTAGAAAGGAAAGGCAGAGAGCCAAGGGAGAAGGGGGGCTCAGACCTGGGGATCCCGGCTTGGCCCACAGCTCGAGGCAGTTCTCCTTCTGGACCTTGGTCACTTGTGAGCTCAGATTTCCTCCGCAGATTAGGAGGATCCCAGGAACTCCCTCGGGCCCCTCAAAGCCGCAGCCCTTCTTCTTGGGACTCAGAGTTTAGTGGGTAAGCAAACCAATTCTCGCCAGTACTTCCTCTGTACAAGACAAGAGGACTGGCATGGATGAAGGAGGGCAAAGCACACACGCGTTCCTTGCCATCAGGGGGCCTGGGAAAGCAGGCCCCAACTGGATACAGCATTAAGTGCTACATGGATCTGGAAGGAACAGCGCTCTCCTGCGGGACTGGGAGGCAGCACCTGGGAAATGCCCACCGGCACCAACATTCCACAGCTATGTCCAGAACATTTCTACTCAGGGCCCCAGAGGTGCTCCCTGGAGGCCTTTAAGGCTGGATAGAATTAAGTGATGGGGCAGTGTACACAACATACAAAGGTGGCATGAGCATAGGAAGGTGGCTGGAAAATACAGCCAGTGGTTGGCACCACTCCGAACAATTAATTTACTTAAGCACTGCCCTCACGATGTCTGTATCAAATAGTGCTCATTACTTAACTCTTCCTGTGTTTTCTCCCAGTGCCTGTAATTAGGCCAACCCACCCAAACACTTCTTTAAATCTCTGTTTCTCATGCGGAGCTCTGTATACAACAAAAGTTGTCTCCACTATTACTAACAAAGACAGGACTGAGCTTCTGTATTAGAAGAGAACATTGATTGGACAGACACAGAAGCCAATGCCATTTTTTGATATCTTATCCAAGGCAGGTTTCTCAAAAAGAGAATCCTCTGCGCAGTGACCCACAGACCAGAAGTAATCCACGCAGATGTGAAGCCTTGGCCTATGTGACTGCTGTTCACAGCTCCTATGACCTACGAGACAGAAAGGAAGCTAAGAAAGCTGTTCTTTTAGTCCTACATACAAAGAGAGCACCAGGGAGCTTGCTGGAGGTAGAAAAGTCTCAAGCTTGACCTTGGACTCAAGGAAGGGAAGGGGGTGGGCAGGGTGCGGCCGGGTGCCTCCTCCAGCCACGACCACCTTGCACCACCATGATCTTAGCCACCCCCTGTGCTTGGCTGGAGGGGCCAGCTCTGTGAGCGCTCTTCTCTCACTTTCCCCAGAGCACCTACTGTGTGCAAGGGATTAGTGGAGTGCAAGGCCATAAGCACAGGCTCAAGCCGAAGGCAGGAGAGCAGAGAGCTACAAGCCACATGCAGCAGCAGTGTCTGGTCAGGTGTACCACCTCGTCATCACCCAGGGCTCTGTGATCAGAGGGCTCCCCCTTGATTTGCTAGCCTGTTACCATCTTGGAATTCTTAAAATCTTTTGAACAAGGGGCCCTCCATTTTCATTCTGCCCCAAGCCCACACATGATGTAGCCTGTCCTCAGTATAGCCAAAGAGGTTTGCAATCCGGCCTCTCTTTCGTCCATTGCCCTGAGTACAGTAATGTACCCTGATACAGGGGAAGTGACTTCCGTGAGAGGTGCCGCAGGCATCCGAGGGTGGCCCCACCCGCTGGGAAGAAGGGTACGGCCCAGTTGGAGATGAGACGGAACTCCAAGAGTATCTACTGGGAAAAGCCCTCTTTGTTTTTAATAGAAAGTAATGAGAAAGTAGTCTCTCTGGATCATGCAGCAAGCAAGCATGTGGTCCACACAGCCTGCACTAACTGTCCGAGAGCCCCAAGGCAAAGCCAGGCTAAACATGGTGGGGAACAGCATGGAGAGGGCCCAGGCCCATGCCGATTCCACGGTCTCAGCAGCAGCCAGTCTGAGGCCCACCCTAACGCCTGCCTTCCTTTTGTCTGACAGACTACAGGTCCCAGTACTTGCTCTTACTTCTGTTCATTACAGGCAGAAGTACCTCTTCTGAGACAAAGTCAGGCCAACTTTAATCTCAGTCCTTTTCTGTCTCTCAGCAACAACCAGTAGTGCAGGCCCCACGTTCTTGCTTTCATTGTAAAAGGAGGGGCTCTTCTGATGATCATGGGGACAGTGTCAGTGAGGCTGCTGGGATGGTGCCTGGCAGGTAGCAGGACCTCAGGCAGTGGCAGGCCCGATGATGACTGACGACTGGGTCTAGACCTCACCAGAGCTGCTGTGACTACGTTTCTTGGTGGCGAGTTTGTCATCAAGTGCGTTTTCCAACGTTAAGAAAAAGCAGCAGAAATACTTTAAAAAAAAAAAAAATTCTCCCCTTTGCTAATGGACCCCAGGAATTTGCTAGGCAAATCCACTCACTGTGCACACCAGGGAGCTGCTGAGCGGGGAGAGGTCCTTGCAGAAGTCCGGGCCTTCCCTGCGCCCCAACACAATGCAGCTTCTCCTGGGAGGAGGGCTAACTGGGGGCCCACACATGCAGGCTCAGGGGACCAGGCTGCGGCACTGCAAAATTTGGAATGACCTCGTTCCCATTGGAACTAATGCAGGTCCCAGTTTCCATTCCTAAGGCTTCTACCCTTAATTCTTATTCTAGGTTTGATCTCTTGGAAATTTCCAGTCTTTCTCCCTCAACAAAAGAAAACAGAAAACACAAGGGGGGCATGCATGTGACTCCACCTGAAGAGCTGCATTTTGGATATAGAGTAAATTCTCTTTCTCTAGTGCTGGGTAATGCCTGAAATTCTATCCACTAGCACTTTAGATACTGTTCTTCAAAAATGGTGGGGGAGGGAAGGGCAGAAGCGGGAAAAATTAGTATCACTGTTGCTCGCCACCAGGACGACTTCGTGACTAGATAGTCCCCAGCTGTCCCTGGGAGCCCTCAGGTCACTTTTACCCTTCCTCACGATGAATGGAAGGTAAGGGCAGCAGGCTTAGCCTGTCAGCACTGGACAGACACCTGCCCCAATATGGTGTCTCCTGAAGACGGCCGAGTTGTGCTGTGTAGATGTGAGGATGGAGCTGCTTCTGTGCCCCCTTCTTGTTGGTGTGTAAAAGTCCCCATAGGGTCCCCTCACAGCCATCAAACCACCTTCTACAAGGTCGCTCCCCTGCCTAAAGCCCTGTCATGGTGTCCTGTCACTGTCAAGTGCGAGTTGCTTAGCCTGATGCTCAAGGTCCATTAAAAGCAGACCCTTTTACAGGACTGCCTGTCCCACACCCCTCGTATTAAGCCTCCTGTCCTAGTGATACAGAACCATTTGTCATTCTTCAAACAAGGCCAAAATAAATAAATAAATAAATAAGAGACAACAGCTTCAAGGAAAATGTAGGCACGCATGAGAAAGGATGAATAGTTATATAGTGTACTGGCTGCCTTAGAGAAAACAAAAACACCAAAAACCTAACACCAGAACCCAACCCCCGGTGTATTCTATAATCTTTACCCTATAACCTGCGACTGCTGATTTTATCAAGAACCATGAGAACCAGTAGAGGTGCGAAAGGCAAAGCAGGAGCGCACGGGGCATGGGTGCCTTGCACAAAACCAACAATGTCCAAGGCTGATGACGGAAGGAGGGGCAGTGCAGACATTATTAGGAAACAGGGAGGTACATGGGGCCAACAGCGGGAGACGTCAGAGCTGTCTCTTGTTAGTGGGGAGGACTGGGGGAGAGAATTTTACTTTGTAGTGTAAGGCTTTTACCAAAGCCTAATTCCTCAAGTTTGTGCACAAATCACTTTCTGTTAAATGTAGTTAGAAGTATAAAGTTGTTTTAAATAGCCATAGAAGTATAACTTTAATATCACATTTGATGTTAACGCTAAAGACACTCTGAGAAAGGGCAGGGCAAACAGTGCTTTGGGGTGGCAGCTTACAGACCGAGATGGCTTGCTTTCTTGTGAGGACACTGTGATGAGGACCTGGAACCCATCAGCGACGGGCTTTGTGAAGGCGCTGGCTCTGCGCGTGACAGCTGTCTAGGCTTGCGGACCACAGACCAGCATCTCTAACGACGTGCGTCATTTTGCTTGTGACAAAGCGCTGCTCTGCACCAGGCTGCTTTGCCTCCCCAGGTCCTCCCAGCTGTTCCTTTGCTCACTGTGCACTCCCATCCAGGGAGCGCACTGCCCAGGTGCAGGTGCGAGCGGAGCGCTAGGAGCCGGCGCAGGCCCACAGTGCAGTGCACGCCCCACTTGCTTCTGACGCCCTCGCACTTGTGTTCACCGTGGCTAAGCACACAGGGGCTGCTTGGATCAAGCTGACGCAGGCTGCTTACTGCTACGCGTTGCTTTCTTTCTTTCTTTTTTTTTTTTTTTTCTGTCTTTTTGAGACAGGGTCTCACTATGCAGCTCAGGCTGGCCTTGAGCTCACTCTGGCAGCCCAGGCTGGTCTCGAACTCGCACCGATCCTCCTGCCTCAGCCTCCTGAGTGCTGGGATTACAGGTGTGCGCCACCACGCCTGGCTCGCATTGCTTTCTTAATGAAATATTTGCTTTGTCCACGTGGGCTGCCTAGCAATTTATTCCAGTTCATTTTCAAAGAAAAGCAATGATGTACTAACATAATATTAAAACAAAAAACAGAAAACCTAAGTAAAGTAGCTGGCTGTGTACCACCCATCTCCTAGTTCTCCTACAGGGCAGGCCAAATAGCTCAACGGATTAAAATGCCTACAAGCAGGCACAGGGGCAGGGGTTTGATCCCTGGGCCTGTCATGCCCCAGCCCTGCCCTGCAGCACACTGAGATGGCAATTGAGACTGGGTGTCATGGCACACACCTATAATCCCAGCTCTTGGGAGGCTGTAAATGGGTGGATCACTACCAGTCCGATCTAGTAGTGACACCCTGAACACCCTGTAGACCCTTTCTCAAAAATACAAAAATAAAATAAAATAAAGCTTGAGGGCCCGGCAGGATGGCTCAGTGGTCTGAAGCACCTGCTTAGGAAAGCTTAGGCAGCTGCAGGGACCACAGTTCGATCCCTGGCACCACATGCTGCGCCAGCCCTGCCCTCAGGGCAGGCTGAGCCGGCCATAAAAATAAATAAACAGGGCCCGGCGGGATGGCTCAGTGGTCTGAAGCACCTGCTTGGGAAAGCTTGGGCGGCTTCAGGGACCTTGGTTCGATCCCCGGCACCACATGCTGCGCCAGCCCTGCCCTCAGGGTGGGCTGAGCCGGCCATAAAGATGAGTGAATAAACAAGCAAAGGCTCTGAAACAAGAAAAAATAAATAAATAAATAAACAAACAAACAACAGTTCTGAAACAAGAAAAAATAATAAATAATAAAAATTTAAAAAAATAAAATAAAGCTTTAGTCCTACTAAAGGTAATTAAGAAGGTGTCAAGACCATTAGGGCTTGGTCTAGTAAGGTATGTAAATGGAGAACAGCCTACACAAAAGAGAAAACAGAGATCTCTTGACGAAAGAATGGGATGTAAAGAAGGGCGTGGAGGGATGCTTCTTAGGAGCTGCAGGGTCGCCTTTGGTAAGGAGGCAGGCTGGCTCTGCTCTGCAGCACCCGCTAGACCTGCACATGTGACTGACACGCTGCGGCACTAAAGCAAAGGGCTCTTCACTCTGAAAACTTAATGAGACACGTCACAACGCCTTTAGTCTTCAAGTTGGGACCCTTGGAAAGCATGGAGCTCATCAGAAAGCTGGCATTCAGCTAGGCGTGGGGCTCGCCCAAGCACCACCTTAGAAGACAGGAAAGTCTTTTCCCTTGGCCCCTTAATCACACTGAACGCCAAGCCATCCTCAGTGACAGCCAGGGCCTCCACTTTGCACTCCTGGGGAGGGGTCTGTCCCACCTTTGCCGGAAACAGCAACATATCTACGTCTTGCTGTGCCCACTCCCCAGGCCCGCCATCTAGACTGTGTGTGTGCGTGTGTGTGTGTGTGCATGCGTGTGTGTGTGTGTGTGTGTGCCTGCGAGCACAATATCACCATCCCATCACCCAGGCCCCTACTGTCCCATTAAGCTGCCCTACCCACACAGCTGGGACATTTCAGGGGGGAAATTTTATATTTTAAGAAGCAAAATGATTTCTCCCGTAGTCATAGCATGAAAGGTACGAACAAAAGCCTTCAAAGAAAAAGTCATTTAATGCCTAAAGTCACAAATCTCAATATTTAAATGATTGACAGAACTCAAACAACTAAATGCAGAAATAGTTAAAAATCTGCAAGGGGAGGGCTAGGCAGACAGCTCTGAGACGGTGATTGAGACTGGGCATGGTAGCGCACACCTGTAATCCCAACACTTGGGACGCTGAAAACAGGAGGAGCACTACGAGTCCGATCTGTGCAGTGAGACACTGTAGACCCTGTACTAAATACATAAAAATAAATAAATACAAATCTGCAAGGGGTCTGTCATAATAGATTCCCTAGCATTGAAATATGCCTTGGAATGCACTAGAATGTACTATATGATAACGGAGGGAAGGAAACATGGGGGTTAAAAGCACAGGCGTTAGAATTACATCCACAAGGATTCCAATTCCAGCTCTTTGGGTTCCATTTTCCTTGTAGTTGGTGGAAATAATTAAACCTATTCCACAATTATGCAATAGATTATCACCGGAAGAACTAAGCAATCAGGCGTGCGGGGCACAGGCCACCAGGATGGCACCCACACAGTGAGCACTGTTGAGCAGAGTGGCTTCGGAGGCAGAGTTGCAGTCCACCCCAGCCACTCGGCAGTTTGCAAGGCAGACCCTCCTCATCTGCTCGACGGGGACACCTGCACTTCTACAAATGGGAAGGGTCCATGTGGTGGCAGTGACATTTCCTCCATTTCTTTGTCTGTGACTTGTACAATAAAAAGCAGGATGGCTGAGAGCAGGCAGAGGGCTGCCCAAGCCAGGAGGCCCCTGCTCTCGCTCATACCTGCCTGCCCCTGCAGCCTGGAGGCTCCTGCAGGGAAGGAGGGCTCACCTTGCCTGGAGACTGCATCATTACCCATGCCTTTGACTCCATGCACCGGTGGGTCTCCCAAAGGTCACCTATACATTCCCATGGTCTTTCTTCCTGCCAGGATGTTCTAGACCCTTCTAGAGGGTGAACTCAGCTGTTAACTGGGGTGAAAACAGGCAGGACAAAGAAACAGCAATGACACCGCTTCCGTGTGTGGTGGGTAATTACAGAATCTGCTAAATTACAGTGATTAGACATCACCAAGGAGAAGTCAAAAGAAGTCTCCAGCAACTTCGGAGGCGGGAGGGGAGACTTTAATTAAACAGCTCAAGGAAACTGATTTAATCTTTCCCTTGGAAAATCCCTCAGGTTTGGGAAAGAGGGCTAGAGAGGGGGATCAGGAGAAATCCTTCCACAATAGGGCTGTCCAGGTCTGTGAAAGGTTCCTGGGGAGTGAGTGATGAAATGGGAGATGCTGGCCATTGTTATGGAGATGGACGGCTTATGGCGAGGATCAGGGCCCTTTGGGCAGGTGGTAAAGAGGGGCCTAATTATAATAGTTTCTAATATCCTACTGGGGCCGAGTGTATTTGCATAAATACAGCCAAACCAAGCTTCAGGTGGCTGTAGATTTTTCTCTTAAAGGATTTATTCTCCTTGTGTCAAAAGTTCACCACCACAGCCCCTGTCATTTTGGTGCAAAATGTGCCTTTTTATAAAAGCTATCTAACATTGAAAACAAAGCCCTCTCTGCTGGGAGCCCATTTTACAAGTAAAGGTTTCTTTGAAGACTAATTAAATTTTTATTTGGGGCAGAACAAAAGCACTGCGATGCTGGGGGTGGTTAAAGGGGAGCTAAGGCCTGAACAATTTTGACTTGGCAGAGAGCCGAGCCTCTGCCCAGGACTGATTTTACTGAGGAAGGCTTTGCAGAGAGGGATGGACTTCTGTGGACCAGCGGAGTGCCCCGTGGACTGCAGTTCCCTGGAGAAAACAGCGCTAGAAGGGCCCTCACAGAGTACTTAGTCTGAACTCTAGGTCTGCCACGTTCAGAAGGCAACAAGTTTCCTAAGTCTCCTAGCTGACAAGTATTTCAAAGTTCTCTGTAGGCCACAACTGGACTCAGAAACCTTCCGTGGCTCCCACAGCTTCCTCCTAATGCAGTAGGCAGAGCTTGGGTCTGGGAGTCTTCTCACCCAGAGTTGGGTCTCCGCTGGAAACAATTAGGCTCCAGTCCATGAGGTGGCTAAGACCTACTCATCTCCTTATCGTGTGTAATCCCGACGATGACTCAACCTCTTTGAGCCTTGGTTTGCTCATCTATGAAATAAGAAATGTGCAAAGCCTTGGTGCCAGCATGCTCAAGAAGACAAGATTCACTTCCTGTGTCACAGGGGTGCTCAGCGAAAGTCGGTAGGCTGTGACAAAAATTATGCTGAGATTTGTAGGTAAAGAACAAGCACCTTACCCCAAAATTCTTGATTATAAACTCCAATAACAGCCCAGATTTTTTAAAAAAAGAAAACAAATGGGATGGGTAAGAGCCCTTTCTTCTGACTGTAGCAATGATTGAAACCAGGACATCAGCAAAGAAAAATTCGACATGCTCTAACCCTTCGGAGGCAGGAAGCTATCGTTAAAAGGTCAGCGGTGTTGCCCAGCCTTGGCGCAGTCCAGGGAAGGGCTTCGAGTGGTTATGACAAAAGGATTTGAGAATGCACAGGGCCTTATCTGCTGTTCCTTAAGCAAACATCTAATGTACTCTGAAATTTCACTTCATCATTTTGATGGCACCAGTAACTCTTCTTTAGGCCTTTTGGAGAGGTCATGGCCCTGTCTGAGCAGGCCCAGAGGTGCCAGTTCTACAAGGTTCTCTCAGCCCACCAGTCATGAGGAAAATGACAAGCCAGGTTGTGGAGCAGCACTCTGGCCCAGCTTCCCTGGGCTTTCTCCAGAGCCAGTCTTCCAAAGGCCAGCTGCCCCTCTATCCCCATAGCAGCCCCGGTGTATACAGCAAAGTAGGAAGAAGGGAGCCGGTAAGAGGGGAGCCTGCTGGGGCCAGACAGGATCATCTGGGCTCTGAAGCATCAAGCCTAAAGGACCATTGTCTTGAAGATTAAAAATAAGAGGTACAGCAGGAAACAGGTATAGGTGGGACAATGAAGTATCCAAACACTAAACCAATAGATACTTACCATAAATCCCATCAGGAAGGAAAAAGACATTTGCCATCATTCACTGGCTTTGGCAAACTGTCGTCTTATTAAACCCTTGCAAAGCTAAAAATAAATAAATAAATAAATAAATAAATAAATAAAGGCCAGTGCAGTGGATGATGTTGTGTTGGCCCTATGACAGTGTCTGGTCATGTGACTGGCCTAGGGGCACTATACTAGTAAGGGGCAAAACCACTCTGGGGAGTGACAGAGTATTGCTTCAAAACTAGAGATTCTTTACTGGCTATGTGGCAATGATAAACAGTAATGTCTCCTACCATGGTTACCGGAGGGTTGCATGAAGCAGTTCTCACAAAGTGCTTCATGGACTGCCTGGGACTGGTACATAGTGAGGGCTGAATAAATGGTAGCTACTGTCTTCCAGTGAAGTATATGCCAATCTAACAGACTGACCAGACTTGCCGAAGGTCAGTTCCATTGTTGTACTTGCTGAAGTTCTGGATCTTTGCAAAACAAAATAAACACACAGGGTGGGAGACAGACAGATCCTCTCACCAGAGCTGTGAGGGGTCCAGGCCTGTGAGAAGATGGGCCAATTCAATAGAAAGGCACTTGGGACAGCAGCCCAGGGGGGCAGGGCAGTCAGGTCACGTGGTGTGGAGGTGTCTCCTCTGGCTCACTCCCTGGGGAAGAACAGCCCCTGAGCATGGGTGGGAGCGAGAGAAGGCAGTAGGTACTGCAGGGGTGTCCCAGGAGACCTCAGATACCCTCTGGATGGACCTCAATGGGAACCAGCTGGTGCTGAGAAATCAGACACTGGACAGGAACACGCCAAGGTCAAATACTACAACCCAGTTTCCTCATCCAGGCAGAGGAGTTGTTGGGTTCTGAGGTCTTTCAGGGGAAAACGACATCTCCTGTAGGCCAGGAGCAGGCAAAACAGCCTGTGCTCTGTGCCGCCAGTGGACACCCCACCACTCAACCAGGTTAACTGCTTTCTGCCTGGGTGAGGAGCTTACCTAGAGCTCTGCACCCCGTTGGAGCTCAGCAAATGGCAGCGACTGCTATTATAATATACATGAAGGGGTTTGGCAAATTAACGTGCTGCCTAAGCTCAACATATCATTATTCGTCTTCCTCTATCTACTTCATAGGTCCTCAATTAAGGCATAATTAAAGATTAGCTAAGGTTACAAAGTTGGCTGCCCACATTTTCCTTCTTGGTTTGGACTTCAGTGCTGCTTGTAACTTTTATTCAAGCCCCAGGCTAGACATAAAAAAAAAAAAAAATACTCTCCAACACCCAAGCCTGCTCAATGAAATGGAATTCTGCAGCCTCTGCACCCTTAGAATGTCATGCCGGGTTTCTCAGGTGCTAGGTCTCATTTGGAAGCCAGGGGAGTACATTGGAGCAGGACGCAGACAACCGGGGTAGGGGACAGGTAACCCTGCCTGTGTCCCCCTCTGTACCACCGTGGCAGGCTGGGCCTCCTTCTGTCCTTCAAAGCAAGGAGGAGGAAGGGACTGGAGGGGCTGGAAGGTTTCCTCCAGTGCCCAAGCTCTAGAGGTTGGGAGACCGACAGAGTGGGTATGGTGCTCATACGTCTCTTTCCGGAGTGAGTTTGAAACAATTGCTTCACATGAGGTCAGGTTTCATGTGCTTCGGGGATTCAGCCATTACCTTCAGCATGCTCACCTGATCTGCATTTATATGAGTTCATAAAGCAGGCGGTGGGAGATGTGTTAATAGTTTTCATGAGGTGCTACAGTCCACGATCTGGACATGATATGAGTTATGCCTATGTTAAAGCATTCTTTATACTTGTGGGAGGAGGAAACTAGAAACGAGGCACCCTCTATGGGGGCTTCTTTTTTTTTTTTTCCTTCGAGTGGAAGAACTTCTGATTTACGGTGCAGGTGGGAGTTGTGTTTCATGACCGACACTTACTTTGGTTCTACTTCATTATTTTGTGCACTTGTGAGTGTGGAAGTGTGTGACTTTTAAGAGTTTCTGGAACATTTGGCAAGAAAGGAGGGAAAGTAGGCAGCTGAACACCCATTAAGCTCCCGAGGCCATTTGCTCCTGTATGACAGACAACTCTACGGGACACGTTACCTTGCCGTGTCTGCTCTACCGGTGGAGAAACAGGCTCAGAGGAATGAAGAAAGCGGACCAAAGACAATCACCCGAAAACGTGCTTGACAGCACTGCTCCCACCACTCGCTCCATGACTTTATGCATGTGAAAAATAAAAGCAGGAAAATGATTCTGAAGGTTGAAGCCAGCTAACAAACTTGGGTAAAAGAAAGCTGTTTGGACCAGGGTGAAAAACAAACTGTCCTACACATGCACATTCAGGGTTCTAGAACAGTGTCATAACACTAATTATAATGACGATGCCACCATAGGCAGGCAAGCTTCAGGAAAGGAGCCGTCCCTTGGACACACATGTCAAAGAAATACATTATCTGTAGAAAATGGTAAACGTATGCCTGAAATTCTAGGCAGGGGGCAAAGGAGCTGGATCTTAGTTCTACAATAGCTGGATAGATCTCTTCCTCAAGCCGGCCGTCCGGGGTCCTTGAAGTGACATTTCTTCCACTTGACAGTGCTGAGGGTTTGCAGTGAGATTTCTAAAGCCCTCTGAGTTACAGTTCTGTGACGCCATCTGTAAAAATCAGTCCAGCAGCTTGCCTCTCAGGGAGGGGCGGATGAGGCATCGCGGGGCTGCCTTGGAAGTTTCACGCATAGGGTTCAGCTCCTTTGATGACGTGAGCTCCTGGAAGCCGACTGCATTGCATGCCGGGCACCCAGCGTGTGGCAATCCGTGTCAAGGTCACTGGGAAAGTGATGGGAGCAGTGGGATCTTGTCACTAGGTGCAGGACCACAGAAGGTGGACTTGGGAGCCAGGACGGTCTTGACTGAATAGAACTTCACTCTGAGCCCCATTTTCCTCCTTGATAAAAGTGGGAGCAGTAAGAGCTCCCTCTCAGGACTGCTTCCAGCTTATTGTTATTATCATGATGAATGTTTTTATTGAAAAGAAGGCAAAAAGAGAACATAAGTAAAGATCTTTAAGAGTTCAATTTGCTACCTAATCAATATTTTTATTGGGTGAATGGCAGCTGGAGGGTATGTACCTATGCTCACGCCACAAGCACTTCTGAGGAAGTCACGGGCACTGAGTACAACACAGTGACTGGAAAGAGACCCAGGAAGAGCATTTCCACGCACCTAGTGTCCAAGGTGCCCATCGCTGCAGTGCACCGGCTCCCAGGCGGGCATCACCTACCCCCACAGGGAGGAGCTAAACAACTCCCTCAAGTTCACACTGGCAGGAGCTACTGGATGCAGCAAGCAGAAGGTCTGATGAGCTGCGGGAAAGGTGCTGACGAACTTGAAGATTTCGGGAGGCCCAGCAAGACAGCATGACAGCGTGCGGGAAGGAGCAGGGGCGACCATCAGCAGGCACGGCACAGGGCACAGCCAAGATGGGGCTCGCCGAAGAAGGGGAGAGTGATGAAAAGCCGCTAGGTAGGTCCACGCAGATGGAAAGAGGAGGCTCATTAAGGAACTCACTCATTTGGAAAATGACATTTCAAGAATCTTTTAAAAAATACTTCCCTTCTTAGAAAAACATCGAATTATTGCTCATTGTTGCAATTTTTAAAAATTGGGTTGGCTTGGACAACTATACTGTGCATTTCTGCTAGTCTATGGAAAGGAGCAGATAATGCTTAATTTGTTTTTCAATTGTAGTTTTTCCGTTCTTAATTTCTCATACATTTTTTCCTTTCTTCCAACTTTACATGCATATATATATATATATATATATATATATGCATATATATATATATATATATATATAGTAATATGAATAACTGGTTGGAAGACAACAATATGAACTACAACAAATACTGTGAAATTCATATTTGTTAAGTGAAATTATGTAGCACTTGTAACTTTTTGTTTTAATTTTAATTTGCACTTTTAAAAAAATATAAAATATAAAGCAAAAATAAAAATTGGGTTGGAAATGTGGCTCAGGTATCTCTGGTGTTCTTGGTCTCTTGTTACCTGTACCTGGGACAGGCAACAAGCCCAGGCATGTCTAAACCTGGGTGGTCACACTGCAGAGGCAAGAGGACGGGGAGAGGGCACCCCACTCCCCATGAGCCTCAGCCTCCTGAACAGCCAGGCTTACAGACACATGTCATCGCATGAGCCATGGTTTCCAGTTTGCAGCATGTAAAAGAAGGGATTGTGGGTGAAATACCCACTCCTCCTTATCTCAACTCCAACCAGCTTTTTCCAAAATGTGTCCTTCTGAACTTAAGCTCATAGGAAATACCTAGGAAAATTGTATGGTCCAAAAAGTCTGGGAAGGGTGTGAGTAATCTCTGCTCGGCACCACAGTTCCCACTACATAGAAGTTAATGCCTCCGAGAGCTCCTGCAACGAGAAAGCTCCATGACCCTAACACTGCCTACATCCCTTTGTGCAGGGCAGCCGCACCAGAGCAGCACGCAGACGCACGGGCAGGACTACAGCTTACAGGCACATTACAGTTCCTTCTCCCTCACTGGGTTATTTCGGCCACCCACACGCACTTCTCTATCATAGCTTTTACCCTCATTATCAAGTGATTTTTCTTTGTCACTTTTTTTTTTTTTTTCCAGGATTGGGGATTGAAAGGACCCTGTGCTTACCAAGCAGGTGCTTATTCTACTGAGCTATCTCCCCAGTCCTCCAGTGATCTTTCTAGTTGGGAATCTGACTATGTTTTACTTTTAATCAAAAACTTAAAAAACAAAAAACAAAAAACCTTCCCACGGCTGCACACTGTCTATAGAAGGAAGCATAAACTATTTAGCTTGGTACTCGTTTAAGTGACAAACCAAGCTATTTCTTTCTGACATTCACTTGAGGTTTCTTTTTTTCCTTCAGTTTTTATTCTGAAATAACTTCAGATTCAACTACATTTGCAAAAGTCGTACGGAGAATCCCTGGGCCTCCCACTGATAACATCCATCTTTTCTCAAATGATGTCCACCTCTTCCTGCCTCTGGCGTCTAAGATCATCCGTCTCTAAGGGCCACGTCTGCCACATCCTTGCACCTCTCCCAGAACATGGCACTACGTCCAGATCAATACCGCATGGGCTCAGGGCTTCCCAGACTTCTGCACTTCACTGTTACATTTAAAAATCCAATAATAAAGAGAACAGAAGGAAACTTGCTCACTATTTGTCATCTTAGTAGGGAGCACAATGTTGGGCTGAGATGAGAACTGTCACATAGTTCTGGTTGTCGTTTTAGAGCCATGCGCCAAGTCCAGAAGCCACCGCCTGGCAGGCTGAAGGCATGGCAAGTGAAATCACAGTTACCCTGGTTTTCTAGCACATTGTCAAGCTTTTGGCACCTGAACTTGTAGAACAAATACGGTTCCAACCAAGCTTGAACATAAGCACCAATGGCTTCACCACCCAAGACTTTCCCTGGTCTTTATGGCAAAACCAGAGGTGGTTCAGACTAATTAAGCGCAGAACCTACACTGCCGACCAGAAGCTCATCTGGATGTCCCAGCTCTGTAGCTGGCAGCGGCCAGCTCGTGGTCCAGGTGCACACACTTCTGCATGTGCATCTTTTTCCACACTGGATTCCATGTGGCTATGGCGATTTCCACAAACAGATAGCACAGAGGAAAGCACACATTTCTATGGCCTCTGTCCTTTCCTTTCTCCTTCTCTGCTACTTCATCTGGAACACAGATGAAGTTTTCTCTAGCTCTCAGTCTCCGGAGGACTTCTAGTCTCTCAGCAGATGGCTGAGCTCCTGTGGGGTTCAGAAGTCCACAAGGATCTTTCTCAGCCATGGATCTGCCCTGGCAGTGCTTCTGCAGCCTTCACTGTACACTCTTCTATGCCTGTCAGAAAGTAGCCGGAAGACCTTCTAGGGTCTACAGGAAGGAAGGAACGCGTGTCAGCACCTTCTTTCAGCAAGGCCGTGCTCTTGGGGTGTCTTTGTCCCTGTGATTTCCTGTACCTAAACCACTTTTCTCTAGTCCCTCTGCTTGGAGAATTCTCTTATGTTGTAAGAGTCAGACAAGTGCCCCACTCTTGCGACAGCCTTCCTGACCCTACAGAGAAGACCATTTTCTCCCATTCTGTGCGGTGGTCCACACCAACCAGTGTCAACTGTTAGTAAAGCTTCCAGTTTTAAATGTTCACACACATGAAACATTCAGGACAACCCAAAGCCTTTAACAAATAGGGGATCTCTACTGTTGTCAAAAACAGTGTATGTTGTGATCTGCTTACTCCCTGCTGGGCTACAAGCCCAGAGAGGGTTGGGATTATGCTCTTTTAAATCTCTTAGCCCAGTACCTAGCACAGGTCAATTTATATAGTAGGAGGGAAAGAAACTAAGTTTTTTAAAAGTCAAAAGAAGCATGTTTTCACCAGAAGATATATAAATAAAAGTACAAAGGAAAAAAATCTATTGCAGTAAAACACTCAGTAATAACCACAACCAATGCTCTCGGACATGTTGCATTCTAATCTTCCACATGCATAGGAACACACTTCTAAAGTTCAGTGTGTATTGGACATACCAATTCCATCCAATTTCCATTTAGTGTTAGATGAGCTTTTTAGTATCTATTAACATAAATATTAGTCGACAACATGATTTTAATGGGTACTTAAAAGTCTGTCATATCAGCCGGGCATGGTGGCTCATGCCTGTAATCCCAGCACTAGGGAGGCTAAGGCAGGAGGATTGGTGTGAGTTTGAGACTAGCCTGGGCTACTAAAATGAGCTCAAGGACAGCCTCAACTGCATAGCAAGACCCTGTCTCAAAAAGACCAAAAAAAAAAAAAAAAAAAAAAAAAAGTTTGTCATATAGACAGAAGATTATGTTCTTGTACCCACTTATCAACATATACCAAAGGTGGTTTGCGTTTTTCTAATTTTTGGAAACATTTCTCAAGCTGAACTATAATTTCTTCCAAGGACTATGTAAGTCCCAGATTAAAAGCAGGACCACTTTCCCTTTAGGAGCAATGCTCTGGTCTAGGAAGAAGGGACCACGAGCCCTTTTCCTGGGATGGCTGATGAGCCCCTTGGAAGGAACAGCAGACCCTCCTGGTGGCCTGCTCAAGAGGCAGGCTGAAGCTGTCTCTCTCCTCCTCCCGGAGAGCCAGCCTTCCATTAACATTCCTCCCAGTTCCAAAGGACAAGCAGGCATTGTTGAGATTCAAGGGCCTCCAGAATGGGCCCGGTAACCTGAGCCCTAGCAGCCTGGTCATCCTGGGCAGGTCACTCTGGGGACACCCTAGTGACAGATGAAAGTGCCTCTCAGAGTCCTGGATTGTGTTTCCCAGGCACAGGTGTGGGAAGATTATCCTTCTGACAAACCAAGCGCTCACGCCAATCTCTGCAGCTGACCCTCGGCCTACTAGAAATTGCCCTCGAGCTCTTCTCTGAGAAAGCAAGGGCTGTCTTTGCCTGAGACCCTTTTCCTAAAGGAGTCACCTGAAGACGCTGACAAACTGCCTCACTCTGTCAAGTGGGAGAGCAGACGCGCATCCCATGTTGGTGCCCAACAGGCTTGGCTGGGAGTCAGGGGCCTGCCCCGTGCCAGTCGCCTGAGCTTAGGCCAACTGCACCATCTCTCTGCGCCGCACTGGCCTCATCTGTGCAAGGGGAAGCAAGCTGGTGTTCAGAACTGCTATGAACATGAAGGGAGGCCAGGGGCAAGAACACACGTATCACCTGATATGTCTAGCATGGGTGCTCTGGGGACAGTGGTAAGGGCCTGGGGTGGGGGCCTTGGGGGCAGTGTGTGGCCCACAGGGCTGGGAGGTTGGGCTGCTCCCACCTGAGGCGACATGTATGCAGGTAGGGGCAGCAGCACAAGGACAGGGCTGCTCTGAGCTGGGCCAGCAGCACCGTTCCGGGCTGGGCCTCAGAGGCAGCCTGGCCCCTGCACTGGGCGACAGGGGCATGTGCCAGCAGAGCGCCAGTTGGGTGCCCACCAGAAGCAGGTGCTGGGTGGCGTGCACTTGGGGACCAGCTGCTAGCTCTGGGGCCCACCCGGTGTGTCATACAATCCAGGGCAGGTTGCCCAGGTGTCCCTGACTCACTCTCACCTCACAAAGCTGTCCTGGATGGGTGGGAGCGGCCTCTGACAGGACACAGGCTGCATTCCTGGCCTGCTTTCACCAGGTTTCTTTTCGGCAAGATTCCGCATTTTTTGAGTGCCTACTGTGTTCTGGGTCTGTGCCTGATGCTTCTGACCTCAGGACCTCATCACGTTTTTTGGACCTTCTATAGTTATCGTCATCCCAAAGTTAGCAGCAGGACACTTTGCAAGAGGAGGTGCTTTATTTATTTTGATGACGGGTGCTTTAGAGGGGTGGAAAGTGGGCTTAGAGTCCAGAAGCCACCCTGAGGTCACAGGAGCAAGTCCTTCTGCTTCCCACACTCAGAACATAATCTAAACCACCCTGCCACCTACACCTCCAGGGTAAGAGTTGTCCCTATTTTCCAAAAGTCAAAAATAAGGTTCAGGTAGAAAAGTAGGAAGATCGACTGCCGGTGCTATGCGGCCATGCAGAGGAAATGTTTTCCTGAGTCACTTCTAGCTGGCTCCAAACCCTGCTGTCTGGAGATGCCCAGGGAGGCAGGTGTGCTCCTGAGAGTTGTGGTCCTCCCCTGTGGCGAAGCTCTCCCCTCAGGCTGGTGTAAGGTCCTTCGAGTCTTCAAGCAGTGTCCCTTCCCTCGGGGGCCACTGTGGAAGGGTGCTTGCACTGGAGATCCTACAAGCACTGAGCCCTTCCCTGGCTGCTGGCTGCTAGTGGCCTGGAGGAGGCCAGGCAGGGAGTGCTGCACAGGGGTGATTTCATTCTCCAACTTTTAGGCAATTTTCCAGTCCCAGAGGAGGTATGTTCTGAAGCTCCAGGCAGTTCCAGAAGAATCCTGACTCTTAAGGACACCCTGGGGTGGGATGTGCAGCAAGTTCTTGGGGTGTGCCCAAGGAAGGCAGAGGTAGAAATGCTGACCCTGGCCTGCAGCGAGGCAGGAATCAAGGCCAGCAGTCTTCTACCTGCATCGGTTGCTTTCCATGTGGCTTCCTCTGCCTCACCACGAGAAACTTACCCTCAGCAGATATACCAGTTAATCACCGGGCAGAAATTCTTGTCTACCACAGGGAGGCAGTTTTGGAGGCATATGAAGTTTTTGTTTTATTTTGCTTTGTTTTTGTGGCGTTCCTAGATTTTTTTTTTTTTTTTTTTTTAATATTAGGAAGGAACCCAGGGCTTTTGTACTGAGCTGTGCCAAGCCCTTTTTTTAAGGACAGGATCCTGCAAGATACTAAACTGCTAAGATTGGGCTGAAATTTGGGATCCACTTGCCTCAGCCTCCCTGCACCTCAGTCTTTAGCAATGGTATACACCTGTTGGGTAGTCTTGATGATCCAGGTGTGCTGTGTTAACAACTAAAAGTATACAGTTAAGCTGCAAAAATTAGAACTAAGAGAGGCAGATGCTAAGTAAATATTAGTTCTAACTCTTATCTTGTATGTAAGGAGCTTCGATTTACCAAACAGTCTACTTACCAGGTATTTTAATAACATTGTTCTGTCTGCATACAGCTGCTGGGCAAAATGCCTGATGCACAGAGGTATTCACCCATCAGGGGAGTCTGCCTCCCTGCAGGGTGTGCCGGTGAGACCACCTGCCTACGCCCGCCCTCAGAAGCCACGGCCAGGCTGAGAGGCTGTCAGGACAGGCTCTCCTCATGTCTAGGAATAAGGCCAAGGAGACCCTGGAAGCACAGGGACTGTGAGCAGTGTCAGCCCACTAGTGAGCACTGTGCAGTGACTGTGGTGGAGCAGAATGTGCAGGATGGATGCGCACAGTAGCCATCCTACTCTTGGAAATGAACATGGACCCGGTTCTGGCCTGCCGGACCCTCCTGGGTTTGCTGGGAAGTCTGCTGAGGATGGTCTTACCCACCTGGCCACATCTGGGACTCCACCTTACCCTGGTTGGGCAGCTGCCTCCCTTGGCATAATACTCTCAGCCACAGGACGCTCTTATCGTAGTTAAAGTCTTGCTGGCAGTGCCTGCTGATGTCAGCTGGCATCCCTGGCTTTATCATTCCTGGGACTCAAAACAACTTTGAGAGACAGGCCCAGATGTCAGGAGCCTTCCTGCCCCCAGATGCAGCACTGATGGTAGCTCCGTGCATCCGCCATAGGCCACCTGCTAGGTCCTTGCAGAAGGCTCTCTACCACCTGACTTTGTCCTTCGGGGCTGCTACAGCCACATCTACTGCATAGTGAAGCCAACAGGGCTCAGATGCTCTGCTGACCTGCTGGAAAGGGGCAGAACTGGGATTTGAGCTGGGGCCCAGCTGACTTCAAAGCCTCCCCTCCATTTCTACCCCAAATCCTAATGCAAGGATGAAAACAAATTCCTTCCCGGTGAGTTTCCGTATGATTTCTTTTCTGATAAGAGCTGTGGTTTGGCTGCCTTTCACATAAAAACAAGAATCATTGTAGATGAATTTCCTTATGATCAAATAAGTCAATTGTTCCCTACTAAAGTCTTAGGTATTTGACATTCTCCAAGGCACTAAGAAGCTATTGACAGAGCATTCCCAGTGTGTAAGGAACCATACGCTCAACAACCATGCGTCGCGATGGGATGAGCAAGGCAGCCACAAACACTGCCTACAAATAACCAAGAGGTGGAAGCCCGGAGAGGGGAAGCCACTGTCCAAGGCCACACAGCTGCCCAGCTTCTGGGCTCAAACATGGAAACAAGACTGCCTGGCAGAAGAGAGTCTTTCAACCACAGAATGCACCAGTGTTATGGTTTATGTCTAGTTGTCCCCCCAAAGCCTCATGTACTCATCGGGCGGGGACCTCTACAGATTGAGACTTGACTCATGAGTTACTGGGATTATGTGTTTTAGTACTGATGGGATTATCGGTCTGATTAGGGCTGGGACTATAGTTATGGTCTAGGGCGGATATCCTAAGGCAGAGAGCCTGATAGGAATATAAACAGAGACAGAGAGACAGACTAGAGCTGTTGCTCTCTGCTCCCCTGGTTGGTCAGTGGCCTCTGTCAAGATTGTTGCGTTCCACCGCCATGAACTAGATGTCCTCTGCCCTGTTCCACTCAGCCTTGGGCCAGCCAAATATGGACTGAAACCTCCAGTAACTGTGAGTTAATAAACCTTTCCTACCTTCATTTTGAGTGTTGGGTATTTGTCCCAGCAATGAATAAAAAGTAACTAAGATAACCAGCTTCTGGGATTGACTGGACTGTGGTCTGAGCTGGAGGTGTGGGGGCTCGGGACGGGAGTGGGGGCAGGGAGTTGGGAGGCCTGGCCAAAGGTCTGGAAAGCAGAAGGGGCAGAGATACTTTGATTCCCGAATTCTAGCTCCCTGGAAAACTTTAAAGAGAAAAGTCTGCCTTTACAGTCTGGGGCAGTTTTTCACATTTCGGCTCATGCTGAATGTGTGCTGCTGCGGCTGTAAACCTCCGACAGACGGGTGTGGGGACAAGGTGGACCCCGCTCTGCCGCCAGGGCGCCACTGCGAAGCTCAGGTTACGAGGTTCACTCGCCGCGCCAAGGCAGCTTAACAAGCATGAATGCACATATAATGCGTTCCAGTTGCCGGCCCCGCACGGGCTACGTCTGGGGTGGGGCCTCCCACACCCCGGCCAATGTGGTTCCCATCACTGGCCTCAGCGCCTCTTGGCCCTAGTGGCCCATTTCATCAGGAGCACTGAGCTGCAGACCTTCTGGGAAGGCTCGGAGGGCGTGGCACCCAAGGATTGGCCGTGGGAGGAGGGCTGTCACTGCAGGATGCACCCTGAGCCCAACGGTCACTCTCCAGTCTCTCTCTGACCCAAATACAATCTCCTGTGGTTTAATATGAAAAACTTCAACACTGCAGAAAAGTTCAAAGCCTAGTAAAGAAACACCAGGCTGGACAACTCAGGGACTCAGCAACCTTCTGTCTGAAAAGAGAAATCAAAGCCCCCAACTTCAATCCCCAGATTGCAAAAAAGAAAAAGAAAAACAACTTCACCTAAACCTGTCCATTTTTAACCCGTTGCCACCTTCTGGGCTCTCTGCATTTATATGCAGCTGTTTCCTGAGCCACTGGAGGGGCGGGCGCAGGCCACAGTCCTGCACATAGTGGAGTCCGTCTCCACAAGTGAGGACTACTCTCACAGCCACAGGGTTATTGTGTCACTAGGCAACTCTGGACTATTCCACAAGGCCATCTGATGCATGCGCCATTGCACACGTGCCCTCAGCTTTTCCCAAGGAACTCTCTCACACTTCTTAAAACATCAGGACGGCCAAGGTCCAGTGGTTCCATTTGGCCACTGCACTGGGGGGCAGGAGCTCTCCACACACGCCAACACCCACCTCTCCCCTCATTCGTGATATGACCTTTCTGGAAAGCCTCGATCCTTGTCGCACAGACTGCTCCACATGCTGGATGTGCCCTGCCCTTGTGATTACCCCAAAGGCATGCACCTCCAGCCAGCACCACACTGTGATGTGCTGGGCCTTCTGCACAGCACCCAGATGCTCTGCAAGGGGCATGCCACGGGCCGCTCATGGCCCCACTGTGGCAGTTCCCTGCTTGGTTCTTCCTGTGGTATGAGGACCTGTCTCTTCAGGTCAGTTATCTAAATTGCCTCTTTCTCTCATCCCCAGTCCTACTCTCCCTTGGCCTCTACACCCTGAAAATGATCTCACCCAGAGAGCCAACAGGAACAAGAAGAGACTCTGATCTGAGGAGGTTCTGAGCGTGGATGCCCGGCTCTGCTGCAGCATCAAGACGGCAGACACGGTAGGTCTGGTGGTACATACCTGTAACCCCACCTCTTGGGGAAGCCAAGACAGAAAGATTGTGGAGAGCAGCCCAGCTTTGGCAACTTGACAAGACTGTCTCAAAATAATAACAAAACAAAAGCCAGGACTGTAGCTCAGTGCTGAGCCCTGGGCTCAATCCCTACTACAACCAAAAAAGGGCAAAGGTTCGAAGTCCCTTGGTATAACCTCTGACTGGGGAAGTCCAGTTGCTCTGGACATCTGTGTAGAATGGACAAATGTGCCCATGCACACAGTGTGGAACAGGAAAGCCTGGCCTGTTACCTAGCAACCAGGCCCGGCCTGTGAGTGATACCACCCTGGGCCCACTAGAAACTCATTCGGCCCAGCAATGAAGCCTGGCCTGTGAATGGAATATCAGACAGGCTCAGTGTGGAAAACTGCCTCAGAACTCTCTTCAAAGAGACTAGAGACAAGACCCATCCAGCTGATCAGGAGCAGAACATCTTGCCACAGTGGCACGGCCAGTTTACCTCCAAAGGCTGCAGCAGGAAGAAGTGAAGCTCAGAAGACAAGCCCAAGTCACACCCACCTGGTCGAGTTTCAGCTTGGTAGATCTGAACCTGGCACTAAGGTAAGAACTCTACCAAAGCTCTATGCCAAGGGTCAGAAGGCAGGGCTATACAAAATGACAAAGAGGAGGAGCAAAATGTGCTCTCAGACTTGGAGCCCACCCAGAACAAATGCAGGAGACAACAGCATAGAGGAAATTGGAAATCATACACCTAAAATCTTTGACATAATAGCATCCAAAATGAAGAAACAACTGTAGAAAGGTATAGAGGAAATCAGATCAGAAATAATTTCTGAAGTGAAAAATGAAATAATACCTATAATAAAAGAAGTACTAAGTGCTTTGAAAGAAGACACCGATAAAATATAGAGAATAAAAAATGATGGACACACACCTGTAATCGCAGCACTTGGGAGGCTGAGGCAGGAGGATCGGTGCAAATTCAAGACCAGCCTGGGCAACAAAAGTGAGTTCAAGGCCAGCCTGAACTGCATGGTGAGACCCTATCTCAAAAAGATAAAAAAAAAAAAAAAAAAAAAAAAAAAAAAAAAAAAAAAAAAAAAAAAAAAAAAAAAGATGGAATCCTTGAATGAATGACATAGGAAAGTAATAGAACATATGAAGCAGGTTCAAAGTGCTACACAAGAACTTAAAACCTCAATTACAAGCTGGCAAAACCATTTTGATGAAAGTGAAATTAGACTTTAAGACCTTAAAGACAACATTGCAGCTAGTGAAGAGGTAAGAGAAGATCTCTTAATAACAACTAGGATGTAAGAAAAAATAATTCAACATCTGAAAAATGATGCAAGGATGAACAATGTAAGACTAATAGGCATCAATGAGAAAGAAGGAGTTTATACAAATGATATAAAAAGAATATATGCAGAAGAAATAGCAGAAAACTTCCCAAATATGGGGAAACCATTTGACATTCAGGTAACTGAAGCATGTAGAACTCCAAATAACATTGTTAAGGTATGTATATACGTGTTCCCCCAAAGCCTCATGAAGCCATGGGGCAGTTTCTGGAATTTGTGATTATTATGGGAATGGGTGCTGCACCTCCCTTGGGGCAGGTGATCTGCATCTCAATGTGAGGGAGGAAGAGAACTTAGCTGCTTGAGCTGCTGCTACTTCACCTCTTGCTCTTGTTCTTGCCAGCCATTGTGAGACGTTGTTTTCTGCCATGTGCCTCTCTGCCTTGGAGCCAGCTGAATATGGACTGAAACCTCCAGTAACTGTGAGCTAAATAAACCTTTCCTTCCCTAATTTTGAGTATCAGGTATTTGTCCCAGCAACCAGAGAAGAGTAACTAAGACAAACATCACCTCAATTAAAACCACATCCAGACATATGATAATCAAGATCCCAGAAATTCAGCAGAGGAACAGTGTACTATAAGCTGCTAGAGAAAAGAAACAAATCACATTTAAAGGAAAATCCATTAGAATAACAGTGGATTTCTCTTTACAAACCATCAAGTCAAGAAGAGCATGGAGCAAAGTACTTCAAATCTTACAAGAAAACAAATTCCAGCCCAGACTGCTATATCCTGCAAAACTCTCTTTCAAGTTCAGTGGAGAAGTGAAATACTTCCAGGACAAAGAACAACTAAAGAATTTCATGAGGACAACGCCAACCCTATACAGTTTACTGAAAGATATTCTAGAGAGGGATCAAAACGACCATAGCTCCATGAAGGAGAATGGAAAGAACCCACCAAATAGGGCAAACAATTAAACACAGGAGAAAAAGAGGTATACAAAAGCAGTCTTTTAACTATTCTTTTGTATATAGCACAGAATATGTCCATCAGCATATTCTACAAATGGACCTCTCCTGTACCCTATGGATCATGATTCTGTCTTGGTCTACATGGTGAATATCAAGGAAATAGCAGTAGCTCAGTCCCACAAATGATACCTGGCCAACAGTAAGTATCACGGACACTGTGTCCAGGACATACTAGAACTTTGTGGGATATCCTATGCCCAAACTGTAGGAGTTCTGGTGATATGTTTGTCATTCCAGTATTTATGTTATGTTTTATTCTTAGTAATTCTTTACTACCATGGAAACGTTTTCTTAGTTGATACCTTTGTATATATTAACCTATTCAAATACTATGAGAGTACTCTGCATTGATTACAGATTTGTACATATGATACACAATATTCTGGCCTCTAAGTTGGAAATGTGATTTAATTTGAATTTTGGAATATTGCTTTGAAATATTTAATTTAATTTAAATTAATATTTAATCAATTTTCTGAATATTGTTTAATAGTTTTTACTTTATGATTCATACTGCATCTCTGATTTAGAATCTACTTATAAAACATGGTATAATATTTTATCCTAGTATTAGAAACTTTAAAAAGAAAAAAAATATGTATATATATGTATACACAAGAGAGGATAGACATACAGCTACTTTGTCTTAGTTCACTGAGAATAAAAGTTTGTGCTGATATTGTTTAGACAAGGTATCAGGTCAGCATCTAGTCCTCTGAATAACTGCTATGACAACAACAATATGCATGGTATTAGCCACATGCGGTGGCACACTCCTATAATCCCAGCAAAGCTGAGGCAGGAGGATCTATGTGAGTTCAAGACCAGCCTGTGCTACAAAAGTGAGCTCAAGCCCAGCCTGAACTGCATAGTGAGACCCTGTCTCAAAAAATAAAAAAACCCAATATGTATGGTATTAATTATTGTAACCATCCTACTAACTTGTTCTGAAACTGTTTCATTGCTATTTTATCTTTTTTCTCATTAAAATGAATTTTTAAAATGTATAAAAATAAAATAATTTTTTTTAAAAAAGAAAATATTCTGGAATAAACAAAATAAAAAAAAGACAGACAGACAGACAGACAGAGACAGACAGCCTGGCCTAGAACCCCAGCACTCACTCTGTATAACTAAAGGGCTGATATGAATCAATGCTTTTCACTCTTGGAACAAGTTTAATATTGGCAATGTTCTTTTTTTTTTTTTAAAGAATTTTTATTTTATTTATTATTTTTTTCTTGTTTCAGAACCTTTGTTTATTCACTCATCTTTTATGGCTGGCTCAGCCCGTCCTGAGGGCAGGGCTGGCGTAGCATGTGGTGCCGGGATCGAACTGTGGTCCCTGAAGCTGCCCAAGCTTCCCCAAGCAGGCGCTTTAGACCATTGAGCCATCCCGCTGGGCCCCGGCAATGTTCTTTAAGTAGGATTTTATACAGAAGCAAATGTAGGAAACACAGATGCTTGGTTCAAGTAGGTGGTAAAGCCCAGTGGTGGAGCTCCCTGAGTAAGGCTTTGGGGAGAAGCTGGAAGGCTCAAGGCAGGCAACGATAATTCCACAGGTTGTGGGGCAGCAGCTGAACTGTACTCTGCAGCAGGTTTCTGCAGTACGAGAGCACTGGGGGCCCAGTTGGTCTGCCTGGGTGCTGAGCCTGTCCAATCCTGGTCTCATGAGATGTGTGCAGAGGAGCCAAAGCAAGTGGGGAAGCCCTGTGCCGAGCGGGCTGGGGGGCCAGCGAGGTCCCTGCTCTCCCTGTCTGTGTCTCGGGCCTCTCCTCCCTCTCGTCCTTTGTCCCTGTGCTGCTCTTTGATGCCCTCTCCCCATCATTCCCCTGCTCCTCCTCGCTGGGCAGGGAGCTCTCTGACTGATGAGCCTGGTTAGCAGGGAGCAGCGGGGCACAGGCCTCCCCGGCTGGGAGGCTCTGGGGGCTACTCGGCCCAGTGATCCGATGACCTGAGAAGCCTGCCCATTGTCCAGACCTTGAGGGGCTGCGGCCTCTTACCATTACCCCACCTCAGGACAAAGGCTATCACCAGCTCAGACAAACAAGCTGCTTAGCCAGAAGCCATGCATCATCTTGTCACCCACACAGGGGCCTGATGGGGTGGCTTAGAAGAGCCAAGGGCCAGAGTGCAACTCAGCGATTTCCATTCCAGGGGCCGCAGAGGCTGAGGACCACTGCCAAAGAGTGCAGCTGCTGCCGCCACCTCTGTCAGTGGTGGGTGTGGGGACCACGGCCGGCAGGTGGGGGAAGGCAGCCTGGGTGTCAGGTAAAAACCAGATGCACAGGGACATCAGCGGTCACCTGCCACATGTCCTTATTAAGGGATTGTACCTTTTGGAAGCCTAGTTCAGTATAGTGTCTATCTATCCATCATCTATCATCTATCGATTATTATCTATCATCTGTGTATCTTAAAAAAGTAGAGGGAAGTTCAAATAATTCCCCAAATGACCTTTGCCATTGTTTAAAAAAACATTTTACTACACATGCTAATTTGTTTCACCTATGCTAGTTTTTATTAGTTCATTTAAAAGAAAGCTTTATGCTATTATCCGTTTCTTCATACTGAGAGACAGTCCTTTTGTCTGTCTTGTATTCCAAATAACTACTATATAGATAACTGCACACAGTGTATTAGCTAATAATCTCTTACTATTTGTATGAAATTTTGCTTCATTTTCTCCTAAAATCTTTAAAAAGCAGTAACAAAAATCTCAATTTCAGACTGGGTGCCAGCCAGGGCCCTGCTGAGCTTCTCAAATCATTGTCTCACCTAGACCTCAAAGACCAATGGAGTGGGTGTTTGTGTTTTTGTTTTATACACGAGGAAGAGATTGAAACTTGAAGGTTTAATCATTTGCTAAAGATCTCAGCTAGTAACAATGGAGGCAGAATTCATGCTCCATGGGCCTTCTTTTCTGTGGCCTGCTTGGCCCACACTGGGGTGGGGCTGGCGCAGCACGCGGTGCCAAGGCTCCTCGGTCCCTGCACACTGCCTGAGCAGGCGCTTTAGGCTGCTGAGCCATTTCGCCAGCCCAAGGGCCTTTTTTTTTTTCTTCAAAGATTAAGAAATTTTATTGCAGGAGAGATAGCTGCTAGGAGACAGGGGGGCCAGGATGTGGGTTTTGCCACACCCTTCCATGGCCTTCTCCTCTCCTGGCTGATTCAATAGGGTGGGAAAGGCAGAAGCACCAAGCACAGTACCGGAGCCTTCGGGGCTAGGTGCTGCAACCCCAGCTTCTATGGCACAATCCTTAGGGGAGCAGAGCACATGGCTGCCCTCCTCTCTCCGCCCTCCACCCTCCACCCACTCCCTCATCCCTCCCCTCAGTGGGCCCAGAAAGTCCAGCCTGCAGAAGGGCTGCCCCTGGGAGTGGGAGGAGGGCTGAGTAGAGAGGAGGCCCTTCCCCACCATCCCCCCTCCCCCTCCTTCTCTTGTCCCCTGTATACTTGGCCACAAGTATACAGGGAGGACACAGAAGTGATGTAGTCAGAGTCCGCTCTCCAGTAAAGGACCCCTGCACAGAGCACACCTCAGATCTGCTACACTGGTGGGTGAGTGAGTGAACGCACCGAGACCCAGATCAGGCTGGACACATGTGACGCACACAGTAACAAACATGCACCGCGCAGACAGCGTCTTACGGACCTGAACGCGCACACGTCCGCACCACCAGCTCTGCTCTCCCGAGCACTCCTGACCCTCCCGGTCAGCATCAACCTCTGGGACACTCTGTCCTGTTCTCTCCAGACCTCTGCTCAGAAAGCGTGGATGGAGCCTAAATGAATTAGCAATCATTTTCCTCTCCTTTCAACTTCACAGGGAGGTCTGGCTGACCAGAAGGAAAACACATCGCAGAGTTTTCTTCTGGTACCAAGCATTAACGCTCAGAGCAGAGCTGGATAGGGGTGTGTCTGTTGAGGCAGCCAGGAAGTAAGCTGACTGCTTGTAATGCTGGGCCCTGCACACAGTAGGTCCCTAAGCACAACAGGCTGAGCTGGATCCTCTCCTACTCTCATGCTCAAATGAGTGAGGCTCAGTTGTGTCTGGAGGCCGGCGCCCCTGCACAGCCAGATGTTCACCATGAGTCCTGTCCCAGGATTCCCTCTGTCCCCGCAAGGACCATATTATTTCTGTACCCAGGGAAGTGGCCAGGAGGAAAGGAGGGTCTTGGGGAGGAAGGCCTGGGCTGCTGTGCCAGGAGGAGGACTGGGGCGGCTGGCATGGGAGGTGAGGAGAGGCTGGGGCAGGGTCTGTAGCACATAGGAAGCCAGCAAGACTCACGGCGGGACAGTGTGACGCATGCTAAAGCAAGGGACTGGAGCCTGGATGCTGCTGCAGTGGTCCAGGGCCAAATAAGACATCCAGGAAGTGCTCCAGCTGCCAGGAGCAACCTTTTGCAAAGTCAAGAAACACACTGACACGGTCTTCAGGTAGACTTCTGCTCCCAGTCAGGATAACAGCAGAGAGACGGTGGCGTGGATACGCCCTGAGCCACACCTGACACAGGTTCAGGCTGCCGCTCTTATACACCTTTCCCGATGGGCATCTGAGCAGCAGAGGTGAGCGTGGTGGGGCCACGAAGGTACTGGGGAGAGGCAGCTAGGCCTTGCCAGGAGTGTGTCTCTCAGAGCGCCTACTAGGACATCTAGGGAGGTTCTGGAAGTGCAAATCAGTGCATTACTATCATTAGCTGGCCGAGCAGCCTTCCAGAGTTATTTATGGAAATAGCATCCAGAAGGAAAGCGCGGATGGAGCCTAAATGAATTACCAGTCGTTTTCCTTTCCTTTCAACTCCACAGGGAGGTCCGGCTGACCAGAAGGAAAAACACATCGCAGTTTTCATCTGGTACCAAGCATTAACACTCAGTTGCTGGAAGGTGGGGTGTGGGGCAGAGCAGGGCCTCCAGGCTCCGCTTCTAAGACCCCATGCTGTGTTTACTTAGCTGCCGCCTTGGACTCATGCCCCACCAGAAATCTCTGGAAACCGCCCAGGAGGTGGAGGGAGATTAGAGCCCAGGACTCCCAGGCAGAGGATTCGTTCCTCTACCTCTTCCAAGCCTGGAGGGGTAAGAGGATAGGAATCCGCCTGCCTTCCAGGGATTGCTGGCCAAGAATCTCCGCTACAGAAGGGAAATAAAAAAGCTAACATAACTTGGGCATGTAGAATTCAGTAATGGTGGGGCCAGAACCACCATCTGTATTTCCTCATTTTCACCACAATTCTGTGAGAACTTATTAAAATTCATCTCCATTTTACCGTGGAGGACATCGAGGCCCAAAGGTTAAGCAATCGCGCAGGGCTACAGAGCAAGGCGAAGACCCAGAGGTCTCTGAGGCCTATCTTTCCCACTACAGCTCCACACGAAGCCATTTCTGCTTTTCTTCTGGCCTTAGTCTTCTTGGGCCTTGTAAAGCAAAAGGAATTTTTTAAAGTTGTTTAATCTCAAACACCTATATAAATAATGGCAGTTCAGAGGGAGAGGGAGGAGGTGGAGAGGAGGCTAGAAGAGGAAGCCACATAGTTTCCCGGGTCCACACTGGGAGCCATTAACCAGTAATGAGGGATCCAGCTGAGCTCAAACACTCAGCACAGACCTGATGACAGAGGTGGAGGGCAGGAGGCTGAGCGGGGCAGGGTGGGAACAGATGGCCCAGCACGGCCCGGCCTTGGCTAGGAAAAGAAGGCGGATGGCGGGCACTGGGAGCTGAGCAGGCCTGGGGCGCTAGCGCCCAAGCCAGGGCAGTGGCCCTCTAGGCACCCTTGTTCCGCCATCCACGAGGGTGAGTCACCCACAGGGAACACCACTGCCTGCTCTTCCACCTCTTTCCACAGTGGCCGAGGGGTCAGTCTCAGTGTGGAACAAGTATGTTTTTAACACCTTGCACTTGCCAAGTGTCCCCGATTCAAGCGGCAGGCGAGCCTGGTGGCACCTGAGCAGGACTGCTCTCACCAGACAGAGACAGCCTGCAATTCTTGTTTATTTTTGCAGTTATATTCTACTGATGGTCAGGCACACACTCACTGGATGCCAAACGAATTACAGCAGAAATCCATATACAATATACAACTTCCTCCTCAAATAAGTAAATTCACTTAAGTAAAAGAAAACTGAGGCCTGGGGAGATAGCCTGGTGGTCTAAGTGCCTGCCTGGCAAGTGCAAGCACCTGGGTTCAATACCCAGCACCAAATGCCATGCTGGCACACATCTGTAATCCCAGCACTGGGGAAGCTGAGTCAGGAGGACCACTACGAGTTCAAGCTGTGTCACAAGACCCTGTACAAACAAACAAATGAATACATAAAAGATTGCTTAAAAAACTGAAAAGGATGCAGCTTAAAAGACAGACAAGCCCTGGAGGTGAGTCTACGGCAGAGCCCGGCGCTCACACACAGAGGAACACCGTTTCAGAAATGTTGACTGAATCCAGTTCTCGCACTTGTCAGACTAAGACACTGGGGATTCAATGCACAAGACTCTTCCAGAGCGACACAGGAGGCTGTGGATAACTGGGATCAGAAGCTGGACATCCGTCCCAGTCACATGCCACCTCCTAGGGAGGCTTCCAGGCCACCTGGGTTGGGATCTCTGGGATGCCCAGGCAGATCTTCCAAGAAGCATTGTGATGGAACACAGGACAGCAGGCTGGACCAATCATCTGTGAGCAATCCACTTGGGTTCAAAGCTCTCTGCGACAGGCCTCTCTGCCTATCCTCTGATGCCTCCAGCTACAGCTTCTACCAAGCTCCCCCTGCAGCTGGCTCTGCTGTTGTGTGCATCTGGGGAGATGACAGTGTTAGCAAGCCTCAGCTCGGGCTCCAAGGGCTACACAAACGTTAGTTGAACTCTTCTCCCATCTCCCCTTGGCCTCCGTCCAGCCGCCTCCGAAGCAGCCTGGGCCCGGCGGCAGGAGCTGCTATAAGACATGGGTGTCCATGCGAGCTCAGTGGAGCAGGCCAGTAACATTTCAGTGGGGACACAAACCAGGCTCAGTTTCCAGATGGAAAAAGCTGCTTCATGCAGGTAATGAAGCTAGACCCTCAAAGGGTGGTCTAGGCATCACTAGACCCAATCAGGCTATGCACCAAAAATGGTATTTTTATACTCTTTAATGCAAAGGTATTTGGGAAAATGAGTGGAAAGGCATTGCAAAGAGCCTGCAATCCAGTCATGTGAGGGACTAATTAGAGGGCCAAGTTCTCCCAGGATGTTAGGTTATATTAATTCAAAGTGTGACCTGTTTATTTTGCAAGGTCAGGAAGAAGCCTTGCTCCTAGAAAGCCAATGTGGCAATTAAATTAGTCACTAGAATTTGCCTGAGGTTATGCATGAAAAAAGGCTTTGTAAACTACATAAAACAGAAGTGACCCCTCTGAGGGCATCTCCACTGCCCCCATTAGGGCCTAATGGTCTGCCCCTGGTGGGAGGTCACAGGTGAGGGGTTATCGGTTTCCTGGTGCACCTGGCAGAAGGCCTCTGGTGTCTGTGCCAGGCTCTGAATACTAACTGCACGCGGGCAGATCGCTCTTTTCCCCAAATCTCCACAGCTCCACCACGTGTGTGCTCAGCATGATTGTCCTGCTGGCATGTGCGGGAGGCTGGGGAAAGGAGGCAGGAAATCAACTTATTTTTCTGTTTGGTAGTGACTATCAGTGTGACCATAGATGCCAGGCACTGTGATCTAGCCAGAGACTCGGTGTGACCGAAGCCCACCTTCAAGGACTTGGAGTGGGACTAAGAAATCAGGCATGTGAATAACTGCTATGGATGGGACTGTACAGAAAACTGGGGAATCAGAGACAGGGGTGCTGTATCTCAGAGGGACTGTCAGGAAGAGTTCCTTAAGAACCAGTGTGTGGAGTTCCAGACTTCAGAGAAACAGCCACACAGCTTCCTGCCTTCCATCTCCCCAGGGCCATGCAATGCCGGCCCTCACTCTTGCAGCAGGGCCCCGGCTCCTGGGAAGCAGGGTACATGCCCCCCAATGCTCTGCGGGGCAGACTGCAGCCTGCACAGTGCCCTGCAGTTCTCGAGTTTTCTAGGTGTCTCTATAACTTTGGGCAGGTTGCTCAGCCTTTCTGAGCCTTGGTCCATCCATTTAAACAGAGGGCACCCTTCACGATTACCACGAGGTGAGCCCCTACTGTGAAATCCAACAACTCACAGTAAATACTTTACCAAAATTCATTTGGTGATGAAACCCAGTCTGAACTTACACAAGGCTTGTTCTTTGCACAACCCAATTAGAACAACTATTTGTATGTTGCACTGAAGAAAGAATAAGGTGCCTGACTGCTATGGGCGCTCGGGAAGAGAGGGCTCTATTTTCTTTCTTAAACCTGAAAACATCTGCATCAATGCAGCTGATTGCAAGGATTTCACTTCAGGAATTTTGACCCCAAAGTTTAAATATCTATTAGGGTACATTTCTGGCTTCTTTTCTCTGAAAAATACTTCAAGTGTCGCCAGGAATGAACAAAGGAGGAAATCCATTTGTCTTGCTACCTGGAATTGGGAACTTCACTGCTCCACATAGCTGGTGCCACAAGAATTTATTTGCTACTATGGGTCTTTCAACACAAAAGAGTTGAAGGTTGTGACACAACCTGAGAATATGACTTGCCCCAGGACCATCACCCTCAGAACTTGCTAATGAGCAACCCCGTGTAGCTGCTGCGGGAGCAGGCTCCAGGAAGCCCGTGGTGGAGAAGGCAAGGCCCTGGGTCCCCTCGGCCGCTAGAGACCACAGTCTTTTGCCTCCTGACTTCACACACTGTCTTAAAAGGACCCTGATGGACTCTCCCAATGCACTCCAGATAGGTTCTAAATTAAGTTGATTTCTTTTGTTTGTTTTGTTTTGTTGTAGGAAAACACTTGGAGATGGAGCTTGCATACATAGCAGTGTTTCCCATTTAGAAAGAAAAACAAACAGTCCTCCACCGGACTGGAAGTCAAAACAAAATAATCCCAGTTGCTTAAGACCTGAGAAAGTCAATAGAACCACCAAATAGTGATGCAGACAGTAAGAAAGTCTCTAGCGAGAGGCAGGAAGGGCCCAGGGGTGCAGTGTGGGAGAAAAACTCTCAGGGAGCTGCAACAAAATGTGACGTCCAAGTTATCTGGTCTTATTTGGATAGCGAAGAACTATAGGCAGTTGGGTGAGGCTAGGTCCTCAAGGAGACAGCAGAAACAGGTTTCACCTGTGGATAAAGGTGCTTTCCTCTAAGGCCAGACTCAAGAGAGGAGGCAGAGGGGCTACACCCACCCACTTCCTCTAGGGATGCACAGCTGGGACTGATATTCTAGATAGGCATTGATCACCTAGGGCTGGGAAGGGTCACTGACCCACGTGCTCCGGCATAAGCAGCATTCAGTGGCCTACACCCACTTCCTCGTTGAATCAGCATTACCTCAGCGATTAGACTCACAGTCTCACTGGTTGACCATAGCTTACAGTTTACCGTTGGGTCAAGGTTACCTAAGTGACTATACTGCTAATCTTGTTAGTTGATCAGTTTTGTCCCACTGTAGGGATTGGTTGAGCTCTTGCTGTACCCAGAGAAAGAAAGACAGGAGACAGATGAGAGACAAGGAGCAGGGTCAGGTGAAGCTTCGCTCTCTTGAGTGAAGGAGAGGAACCACCTGGGAGAGAAGAGTTTGTTTAGACCCTAGAGAGGTTGTTAAGCAACCAAAGGAGCTCAGAACTCTTGGCTGGCTTTGGCCTCACACCTAATTACTCTCCAGCCTCAGCGGCCCACTGCAGCCTACTTTTGTGATCTCCTATTGGATCGACGTTACTGAAGCAACTATACTTGTAATCTTGTTAGTTGGTAATTGTTATCCCACCACAGACCCTCCCTCCTCATCTTGTGGTTTTGCTCTATACCCCTCTCCTGAGAAGCTGGGGCCCCAGCAGCCCACTCAAGACCCTTCTGTCTTCTACAGAAGCTTGCTTTCTCTCAATAAATACAACCTTCTTTCCCCCAGTAAATATTTTCTGCTCTTAAACTCCGCTGCTCCTAGAATTCATTTTTCAGTTTTACAGAATAGCAACACAGCATATAGTAAGTGTAGCAGGCCAGCAGGTTGGGAGTTACAATCTTTCCCTTGGTATCGTGGTATTATTGGGTTCCTGGAGGTCCTATTCATCCCTAGATCAACCTGACTCAACCTTAAAACATAAAACACATAGGCAAGATTCCATGCTATGCTATCAGCCAGACCTGGTGTTCGAATCCACCTCTGGCACTTGGGAGCTGTTTGACTTTGAGGAAATTATTAACTTTTGGGGGTCTGTATTATTTCAATGGGGCTAAAACAGGTAATGTCACAGGGTAAATAAGAATTAGTGATTTCATGAGATTAAAATCCTTCCATGGAGCTGGGTGCCTTAATCAGGCTTAGCAGGAAATCAATAGCAAGGAATTCCTTTAAAGCCCGCTTTTCTTTGGTGGGATGCCTTACTTTCCCCAGCCTCCTAGGAAGGATATAGAGGTTGCAGAATCACTTCTTGGAAAAAAAATGAGAAAGGAAAAAGAGAGGAAGGAGGGAAGAAGAGAGGAAGGAGGGAAGAGAGAAAAGAAAGAAAGAGAAAGAAAAGTGAAGGAAAGGAAGAAAACAAGGGGGCTCTGGCATCAAACAGGCTGGCCTGGGGCCTCCGCCCGGCCCGGGGCCTCATCTGCTGTAAGCAGTAGGCAAGCTCCTGGGCCTCAGCCTCCTGAAGGTGCCTGTGATAAGGCAGGCACAGCCCAGGCCAGAAGGCACCCAGCAGTTGTCCTTTTGATTCCCCCTCTGCTTGGACTTGGTTTTGACAAACTCTCCACAGCTTTGTCAGCGATTTATCCTCTGACCCTCTTAAACACTAACCTCCACACGTCAAAGCCTCCTCACTTCAAAATTTAGATTAGAATAATTCATGAAACATCTAATATTTATTCTGAAAAGTTTCTCTGGGGTAGGGACAAATTCCTACTGAATCCCGACCACTTCCATGGCTTTTCAACCATGACCAGTTAATATTTTGGCAAAATCTTTTTTGTGTACCTCAGTGATTTCTGGATGCATGCCCTTGGGGGAGGATTAGTGCTGTGCTGACAGAAAGAGCTGGGGCCCTGTTGTCTCTGCCATTGGGGACAATGAGCTGCGTGGGTACCCCAGCCCCATGTGTCCTCCCTGCACCCTACAAGAGGATTTTCTCAGAGTGGTTCCAAGGCCTAGCAGGCCAGGCATCCAGCCCTGGCTGCAGTTGACACAGCTGCAGGATCCACAGGGGCAGCTAAGGCAGCCCACACAGGCTCCAGGTCCCCAGAGGTCAGCTGCACCAAGGGAAGCCTCAGTGCGGTCACCCCACACGAGTCAGGGAGGATCCTTTATCCTTTAAAATACACTCTGAATGAAGTCTCCAGGGAAGCAGCCCTGCCGGCATTGTTCTGTTTAGGGAGGTTTCCAAAGCCTCACGTTGGTGGCTGGGATACCCTGTAAAGTCAGAGAGAATCCGGCTGGCTTTGGCACTTGTGGACTCCATAATTACTTGGGCAGATTTTCCCATTTCACATGTGGAACAACTGAGGAAATGAGTGGCGAGGCATCTTGCCTAGGTGGCCCAAGTGGGATCCGATCTGAGGTTTCTGTGAGCATTCACATCTTACGCTCTGGGCTAACTGAACATTCCTAAACATCGATACTTTCATAGTTAGCAAAAATCACAAAAGATAATTACATTAAAATATTTTCACCTACCAACAAAACCCTACAGCGGGGATGGGGAACCTCTTAGAGTCGAGGGCCCAAACTGCAACCCTAAGCCCACCAGCTTATCATAAGTGTGACTGCGATTCAACCTGGTTTTAGTGTAGAAAGAACAACTTGGATCTTAACAACTGTTCTTTTTTTTTTTTTCCTCCAGAAGTGGGGATTGAACTCAGGCCCTGGAGCTTGCCAGATGATGAGCACTTATTCTACTGAGCTGTCTCCCCAGCCCCAACAACTGTTGTCTTGAAAGACATACAACATCTGTGCCTTAGGTTCAACTTCATGGCCCTACACACATGATCTGGGCCCACAGGGTGTGGTCACACTGTCACTTCCTAGTGCTAGGTCCATGCTATGCTAGTAAGTCCTCTTGTTGTAGGCAGCTGAGTTAGATAGAAATATTATAGGCAGTCAGATAGGGCCAGGCCCTCAAGGATGACATGGTAGACAAGGTGACTTTCCAACTAGAGACAGACACTCCTCCACCCTGGGCCAGATCTCAAGACAAGAGTAAACTGAAGCAACTATGTACTTCCTTAAGGGTGGATATCAGAGATTGCTGTGCTAAATAAGTATCAATCACCTTAAAAGACCCTGGAAAGAGTCAGGAGCCCAAGCTCAGTTAGTGGTGTTCTTGCCCGCTTGCTATGTGACTTGCCTTCCCATTGTATCCCAATTTTAATCAATTTTACCTGAGCAATGGTGCTTATAACCTTATTGGTTGACCATAGTCTTTGTCCCACCTCATACCCACCTAAGCCAGTTCCTACGTCTTCTCCTCTATAAAAGTCCCTGGAAGAGACAGCTTCCTGGGGACACCCACTTGGGAGCCCCTTCCTCCTGTCCCTCTCTTGGTAGGAGCTTTCTTTCCCTTAATAAATAAATGTTCTGTTCATTACATCCGTTTGTTCCTAAAATTTATTCTTCGGTTTTAGAGAACACGAACTCGTCCCAGGTACTTTTCAGCTTGGGGATCGGTTTCCCTATATCATTTGGAGGTTCCCTATTGGAGGTCATCCACCCCAGATCCGTTTTTGCTTCCTGTATCACTCTGGCCCAATGAAGACCTCCCTGGTGGTGTCAGAATGGAAGGAAGCCACAAGGCCCGGTGGTGAGGCTCTCTCAGGACCCCCACACTGAGCAGCGGAGCAGCAGGTGTGCAGACTCTGGGCAGCAGTCAGAGGGCACATTCATTAGCACTCTCTGCTGCTCCACGCAGATCAAGGACCCTAGGAAGGCCCCCAGAGTCTCAAGGCCCCTGAGAGGCGCAGAGCCACAGAGTGGCAGCCCGGAGTGCCAGCTGGGGGCCAGTGCTCCCACCCTCCCTGCACATCAATAATGCAGCAGCAAACGCTAGGTCTGCCTCAGCATTTGCAGCAAAGCCACCGCCCCTGCCGGGTGATCAGCAAAAGGAGAGGCCACAGACTTTAATCTCTTGCTCTTTTTTTTTTTTTTTTTTCTACCTGCCAAGCTCACTTTTTTTTTTTTTTAGAAACGAGCAAAGAAAATGCATGTATGTATGTATGTATGTATGTATGTATGTGTATGCACACATACATGCATTAGATAGTCAGATAACTTTTTCTTTGCCAGGAAACTCAAGAAGGCCACAGGCAGGGGTGAGACTTGGCACCCACGTGAAGCTCACAGAATCAGAGCACCACAGAAACCGTTCCATCAGAGGCCAAATGGGTACACTGAGGCCTAGGGTGTGACAGTGACTTGCTAAGGACAAATATCCAGAGGTGGCTGTGCTACAGCCTGGGGTTCCCATTCTGCACTGCTTGAGTGGTGCACAGTGGCAGTAAATACCTCATGGAATATCACCCTTGGGGAGTGCGATGGAGTGGGCCCCGGACAATGGCCCAGGCTTTGGGCATGGGCCATACAGAGCAGAAGCCCACTTAGGAGACAGCTACGAAGGCCGAAGACCGCCCAGTTTCCAAAGACAGCAGAGGCTGAGGAAGGTCCTGGCCGGGGAAGGGAGGTGGGTAGTACACCTTCCTCCTCTGTGGGCAGCCTGGAGTACCCAGAGGAGCTCAGGCACCTTTGCCAGGCAGTCATCTCACCCTTCTGTGCTCAGTATTTGTGGCTGACTAGGTTCACAGGACCCTGGACTCCCAGGAAATCATGCTTGTCTGTGCTTTCTCTCTGCTCGGTATACCTGTCTTACTTCTACAGACCCAGGTACCCTGTCTTCCTGGAGATGTTTCTGATCCCCCCAGGCTGTGCAGAGGTTCCTGGGGACCATCCCATCACCTGGGCACTACGCCCCTCCCTCCCTATCACAGTGGGCTGTCTTGGTGATGCCTTTGGCCATCTTGGAACATGTCTCTGCCTGGTGAGGTGTGGGCACTTTCACACACAGGCCCCTTCAAGCTGCGTCCGATGCCACCCCCTTTTATGCTTGAGGAGACAAGCTTAGAGGCAGTGAGACTTGTCCCACACCCCCAGCAATAAACTTATAGCTCGCACAGAACTGTCCCAACTGCCATGGACTTAGGAAAAAACATTTGCCAGATCAACACAGTCTATGGTGGCTTTGTCTTTGTGGACAAATAGTGGAGGTTCATTTGCTTTCTTTACTAGAATCATCAAGGAAAGGGGGCATGAGGGTGACCCCAGGTTACCCCACTGCCCGTCCCACCTATCTTCAAGGCTCAGACCCCCCCCCCCCCGCCCCCTATCCTACAAAGGGCTGAGCCCTCTCTGCAGGACCGGATGCAAAGGGCAAGCATCTTGACACAGGTTTAGTGGCACTGATCAGCCCCGAAGCCCTGGTCATCCCACAGCACTCCCACAAGACTGCCCACTCCCCTGCTAGGAAAGCCAAGGAAGCTGGTCAGGGTCGATTCCCCCGCAAGCCGGGCCAGGCCAGCCCAGCGGCTCTGCTCAGCCAGTGTTCAGCCCTGCGGCTGGCTGGCGCTTGAGAGCCCTCTGACTCCATGCTGCATGAGGGTCCAGAACTTTAGTAGCCAATACTGGGCTTCATTGATAATAAAACGTGTTGATGGGAACTCTACTACATAGGTCTCAGAGGTAGGGCAGCGAATACGAGCACAAAAAGAAAAAAGCAGCAGGTGACCATCTCTGGCTCAGGCCTTGGCGCACAGGAGGACGCAATCAGTGCCATTTCTATCTGGACGTTGTTTTCCTCCGGTGTTGATCTTTGCCTCATTACCTGTCTCGGGCTCTACCTCGGGCTTCGGTCTCCCAGTCCCACCTGAACACCTCAGTCCTGCACCCGCTCACCCAGGTCTGTCCGCAGGGAGGGGAGCAGCAACCCCAGGCGCTCCGGGCACCCAGGAGCACCCGTGCCGCATGCCCCGGCCCCAAGTTGCTGCTGGGCTGCAGCCTTCGGAGCTGCCCAGGCCTGAACGCCCGCGAGCCCGAGCCCACCACGCCCCTGGCTCCTCCGCCCGGGCAAGCGGCCCGCAACCTGAGCAGGCATCGCCCACGAAAGGAAACACAAGACACAAGCCCACAAAAGTTAGGAAAAGAAAAAGACACTTACCGTTCGCTGCGACCCCCAGGCTGGCAGAGCCACTTTTAACTAAGAATGAATTAGGGACAAACTCTTCCTCAGAGTCTGAGTCCGGGGTTGGCGGGGCCACACCGTTGCCTAGCAACCGCCTCTGGCTCTCATTGGCCGGAGGGGAGGGGGGCGGGGAGGGGG
>PVJA010001779.1:0-47790 GCA_004027025.1 Myocastor coypus
AGGAGGAGGAAGAGGAAGAGGAGGAGAATGAGAAGGAGAAGGAGAAGGAGGAGAGGAAGGGGAAGGAGAAGGAGAAGGAGGAGAGGAAGGGGAAGGGGAAGAAGAGGAAGAAGATGACGAAGAAGAAGAAGGCAGAGGAGGAGGAGGGGAAGGGGAGGAGGGGGAGGAGAAGAAGAAAGAAAGAAACAAAGAAAGAAAGCAAAAGTTCCCATGAATCCTAGAAAGGATGTTCTTACAGTAGATGCCAGTGTAGAAGTGTAATCTAAAAGGGAGATTATGGGATCCAAACAGGCAGATCCTCCGGCTCAGTGGACTTCATGTATCATGGGAAGAGGAGCAACCCAGGTTCAGCGCAGAGGGCCCATTGCCCATCTCTGAGAACAGAGCTTGCTTGATCTTCAAGGTGTGAGCGAGGCAAGGCTGGACTACAAGACCCCAGAAGCCCTGGCCCTCACGTTTACTATTCTGCTCCAGCATCATCTACTATTTTGCATCTTTCAAGTAAAAATATCTATCTTCCTGGGAGGGTGCCATAGACAAAGAAAGCTGGCCTTTTAATAGTTCTCATGCATATTGAAGGGTACATGATCAGTTGGCAATGGTTGGCAGAATTCTTTCCATATTTCGAATGCTTCACCGAAGAGTTCAAGGCACAGGCAAATGATTAACAAGAGTATACAAGTCTGGCCACGTGAAGGTAAGGACAGGAGGCAGGAAGCAGAAGCTCAAGGCTTCCAGCTTAAGATAAGTTCAGAGGTAGCAGTAGATATTTAGAGAAAGTACCCAGTGTGGTACTTGGAACATATTAAGTGCTCAGTAAGCATCACATAAAGAAATAAAATGGTGCAGCATGAAATTGTCTACTTTTATTTTCAAGAGAGAAAGAGACAAAAAAGTTTCAAAAGAAGGGCAGTAGGACAGTAGCAATAATTAACACATCACATAATGTTATCTGCATAATAGTTATTCAGAGTATAAGATATAGGCAAGAAATATTGTTGAAACTATGTTAGCTTACACTTTTCTTTCAATGAACTAAAAGAAATTCTCCGTACAACTAATATATATGTATATATATTTATATATTATTTATATATGTATATATTTTTTTCTTTTATTTTCTTTTCCTTCTTTTCTACTTTCCTCCATGTGGAAAGCCAGGTTTTCCAGCATCATTAATAAAGAGACTACCTTTCTTCCAGTGAACCTATCAGCTTAGCAAGATTAAGCAATGACCAAGGTATCAGTGAACATGTTTCTATCTAGGTGTGATATGCGTCAGTATGTGTGGTCTCTGCTCCTTTCCTCTTTTGGGCTATTCCCCCTCACTGTTTCCCAGAACCCATGAATGAAACATCTTTGCTCTGCCACATCTCCCCCTTTGATGCTTCTGCATTGCATTCAGCTAACTATGGACTAAATTCCCTGAAACCATGAGCAAATTAAAATGAAAGCCCTCTTTCTTTAAACTGTGGGCATCAGGTATTGTGTCTCTGTAGCAGGAAAGCTAATTAATACAAAAGCCTCCATTAAATACCAAGAAGCATGAATTCAGGCTTCCAGTTGCTTTATGTTCTTGTTCCCAATTGATACCCAGCAACTGTGGGTAGTACACACTTGAGATGCAACCCTTGGGGAATAGCTTAGAAGGACTCATGTGATATACTTGAGGACTCTCTTGTTACTTTAACCTATTTTTCCATATACAATCTAAACATAAACACTGGTGTATTTGTGTTCAATACCTGAGGAGAACACCTCAAGGACTGTCAGAAATTACCTCTCTAGTGTCCTTGCCTTCTGGTAGGATACAGACTCGAGACTGCTGCATAGACTTCTGCAATAGAGAGAAGTGCAATTGCCTACTTGTTTGTCTGAAGACATACCCTTGGCACGTTTTCTTCCCTCTCTAGTCTCATTTGTCTTCACTCTTTGGAAACACTCCTTTCCCAAAATAAAAACTACTTTCTTGCAAACCTTGTCTCCAAGCTGACATCCGGAGGACTCTGTCCAACCACACATACACACACACACACACACACACACACACATATGCATGCTGATCCTGCGCTGTAATATGTCCCATTTTCTTTAACTTCTCCCAATCCACTCCAGTATAAATATGTGGCTAAGTGATAGGTAAGTAAAAAGAAGATTAAGAGAAAGATGTGTGGAAGAGGATAAAAACATTTATAAAAAGAAAGATGGGAAGAAATGATGCTGGTTACAGAAAAGGAAAGATGAGAAAGAAAGTGGAAGACAAGGAAAAGACGTATGTACAGAATGTCTTACTATGTTCTGTAGACTGTGGCCTTCAACACCAAAAGTCATGGCAGAAACATTGGGGTCTTTGGGGTATACGTCAAGTCAAGGGCAAGTAGGGCTCCCTGAGGCATAGGGTAACACTGCCTCTGTGATTTAGAAGGAACCTAGGAATCTGAACATCACCTGGTGTCTGGTTTTTACTTTTCCACTAGCACTGTGCAGTCTGCCTAAGTCAACTAACTTTTCTAGGCCTCAGTGTCTTGGTATAGTGTTCTTCTCTCCCACTCACCACAGGTACATTTAGAGACCCCCAAGGAATGCAGGAAACCTCAAGCACTTCTAAACCCCATATAAATAGTACTTCATGTTTTCCTACGTACATACACCTATGATAAAGTTTGAAAGTTATGCACATCAAGAGATTAACAATAATAATGTATAAGTTATTTTATAATGGGATAATTATAAATAAAATACTGTAGTAAAATGGCTGATGTGATGTAACTACCCTTGCACATTATAGCCATTATTAAGAAAAATAAACATTTCTTGAGTGCAAGCACTGCAACCCTAATAATTCAGATGGCTATTATGGGACTAGGAGGCAGCTAGCACACACAATGTGGGGCTAAGGGGTGATTCGCCCCTAGGCAAAGGGAAGCAGGAGGGTGTGGGGTTTCATCATGATGCTCAAAATAGCACACAACTTAAAACTTATGACTGAAAACTAAGATTTTTGAACAGCAATAGATAACAGGTAACTAAAACCCTCAAGGTTGAAACTGAATATGGAATGACTACTATATTTTAAGAAAAGTAATACATGTCTTGCTTATGTCAAGGGAAAGATACATCAGTGGAGGTAAAAGGAAGATGTTCCTTGGAAGGTGTGACCATCTATTCAGAGCCCCCATAAAAGTAGTGCTAAAGGAAGTAGGCATAACGAGGGGTAGGGACAAGAATGGCCTCCTCCCTTGGTTTAGACTTAACATATTTCCAAAGAAACCAAAACATTTAAGCATCTGTACAAAGTCTTCCTCTTTGTACAAAGAAGCTCAATTTTTCGCAAAACTAAGGCCACGACTTTAGAAGTCAAAAGGTACTCAATGCATAATGTTCTAGCTTCAGTCTACTTTGGCAATCAAGATATACCCAGCCAGATAGCTCAGCAGATTAAAGCATCTGTTCAGTCAGACTCAGGGCCCAGGGGTTTGATCCTCAGCCTGCCATCCAGGCCCCACCTCTAGGGTAGGCTGAGATGGTGCTTGAGCCTGGGCGTGGTGGGGCGTGTCTATAATCACAGTGATTGGGGGGCTGAAAACAGGAAGATCACTATAGGTCCAATCTGTGTAGTGAGACCCTATAGGTCTTGTAGACTCCGTACTAAGTACATAAAAAAAAAAAAAAAGATATGACCACTGGCATTCATAGATGAGTATAAGAAGGACCCAAGGCCAGCCCTGGAAAGTGCTGTAAGAAGGTAGTCCCCACTGGTGGAAGTGGGTCACTTGGGGTGCACCTCAGGGTGTGCTCAGCTCCCTTGCTTTGTTCCCCAGCCACCAGGAAGTGAGTAGCTTTTGCTACACCTGCCCTTTGGCTAGGATGTTCCTGCCTGGGAGCCTCCTAACCAAGAAATAAACTTTTCAGAGCAAAAGCCACTTCTTTAAATTGCAGATGTCAGGTATGTTGTCAAAACAATGAGGAAGCAACCTATTAATTAAAATATTCTCCAAAATAAGGCATGCACAAATGTAGAGGAACCCAGAATCTCTCCCATGTGCTTTGTTCAGAAATCCAAACATCCAAACTATACCCATCAAGTGCCTCTACCTGTTTAAAAAAAAAAAAAAAAAAATCCTTTCAGGAAAGATAGATTTTCTTTTACAACTACTACCCCACTACAGCTTGCATAGAATGTTAATGCACAAGTTGCACAGAATCCATTTGGGGAACCGTCTGTGTTTATGTCAAGAAAATGAATGGCATCACCTTCTCCAAATACAGCAAGCCATTGTGGCTTTGGGCAAAAGCAAACATCCTTTCCCTGAGTCTTTAACTCTGAAGCACAGCTTACCACTACTGGGTGTAACTCGGCTGGTCCTCTCTCTGGGCCCTGGAACCTGTCCTGAAAATATGAGAATGTTTTCTCTTCTTATTTCATAGTCCGAAAGGTTCTGATTAGCAATTCTGACCCTGGATCATTCTCCCCAAATCTTTCTCAAGAAGTAAATGTGAAAGAGGCCCCAGCTGATAGGACCCTAGAGGCTGACCTGAGATGGCTTACAGCATGGGGATTCCCGTGGAATTGGTACTTAGTATAAGGTGAGGCCTCTTATCTGGCCTCGATGTTGAAACACAGTGTTGACTTTGGGGAAAGATTCTGTCTACTGATGGTAAACATATGTCACATTAAAAAACATAATCAAGACAGTCATGGTGACACACACACTTATTTTTTTTATGTCCATTTCTGTTTTTTTTTTTTTTTTTATGGTCTCACTACTGAGTCATAGTGATCCTCCTGTTTGTACCTCCCAAGCGCTGGGATTACAGACTTGCGCCACCATGCCCAGTCTCCATCGCCGGCTCAGCACACTCTAGAGCGGGGCCGGCGTGGCATGAGGGGCCAGGAACCGAACCCTTGCCCCTGCGCTTCCTCTAAACAAGCACTAAATCCACTGAGCTATACCACCGGCCCTGACACACAAGCTTATGATCCCAGCTACTCAAAAAAAAAGAAAAAAAAATTTAGTGAGATTTCTCAAGTATTCTTAAAAAAAAAAGAGTAGATAAACCAGATCTTTTCATTTTAGATATCTCTGTAAAAGAGTTTAAGTCAACGTATTATAGTGACCCATGCATGCCTAGGTGTATAGCAGCAAAATTCATAATAGCTAAATCTTGGAAGCAGTGCATATGTCCACCAATCAAAAATGGATAAAGAAAATGTTGCACTTGCAAACAATGGAGCCCTAGAGAAAGACAAATTTGAGTCATTTGTAAGAAAATGAGTGCACCTGGAGACGCTAATGGTAGGTGCTTTGGTTCAGCTGGGCTTTATAAGAGGCTCATAGGTCACTCCAGGTGTAAGTCCTTCTACCAATTACTGTGCTCCTATCTAGCTATGGGAACTGATAAAACTGTTTGCTTCGAGCGTTAAATCCTGCCTGTACAATGGGAGAAGGGAAAGATAGCGGCCACCTCGCAAGCTGCTGTGAAGATGAAGCATGATCACTGATACAAATGCTTCACCCGCGACATACTAAATGCTCCGTGTATTTTTAGTCTTATCATTTAAAAGCATAATCTGGGAGGGAATTTGTCAGCCAGGGCTGAATCATCACCACCACCAAGTATCCAAACACTTTAGGATTTTTTAGGTGAAACAGTAGTGACCCCCAGAAGTGCTCCACCGCAGTGTCCCACAGCACACTCAGGGCCACTAACTGGTGTATGTGGGGTGTGCTGCCCTAAGGCACCAGGAACTCAGGAGACTGGGAAAACCTGATCAGAACCTGGGGCATGGAGCACAATGAGAGTGGTTCTAAATGCTCAGAGTTTGGCCAGGCAGAGCTGGGTGGGCTGTGATGCCTGCTGCTCTTACACTCTATCTCTCACAGCTGTGAGGACTCAGCTGGCTCCGGGCCCCGGGTTCCAGTGGGCTGGGTATCAACACAGGACTATGGAGTGCCAGTCCAGTCCTCCTACACATTCTTCGCCCTCTGAAGGATTTTCCCAGCTCCATGTTTGCCAATAAAGCCCCCCATTCGCCTCCAGCAGTGGAGGACAAAGCCCAAATGTAATTTCAATTACAGCAATAACAAATTCATGAGGGCCCAGCCCTGGCCATCTGTCTGAGGAGCGTGTCAGTCTCTTTAATGGTCATGATGAATATCATTTCACCGGCGAACTAAACAAATGTGAGCATACTCATGGGTTTTCAGCAAAGGACAGATCAAATGGAGGGTGGGCCCATCTGAACTCTACACTCTGCAGTAGCAAAATTTATCACTTTGCTTTTGCATAATTCAGTGAGATGCCTCGTGTAAAAACTGAGGAGGGCAACTCTGAGACAGTGTTGATTAGAGTCCAGGTGACAGGTTTTAAAGTTTTAAATTACCACTCAGTCTCTTTCTAGGATCTCTTCATATTGCAGGGGCCTTGCTGTTATCTGGTGGCTGTTTTGAATATATGTGTATGTAAATAGAACAGCTAGCAGGTATGAAAGACTTCCTTGGTGCACAAATTATGTCAAGAATTTTGATGCACATAATCCTCATGATTGGCTTATGAAATGCACAACCTCGTAGGTGAACATTTGAGGCTCACAGCCAGGATGTGGCTCTTCCTTAGTCATGCATTTAAGAAGACCTAGCATGAATTTTATAAACCTTTCTCGCCTAACTTCAGAATCTGCACTATTCATGTACCCTCCCATGGCATATGCAAATGGGCATGCAGTGACTGTTGATTTCCTGTCCTTAGGAACTGTGGTCTGTGACAGATAATCACCGGAAAGGGGATAGGCATCCTCACTGAGTAAGGAAGATGTCAACAGTTGGGACCTTAAGGAAAGCTTAGAGATAAACTGTCACATGTCAACCAACCCACGGGATGCCCAGGAATGAAGCAATGGGGCAGAAATAAGGAAACATCCCCCAGGTAGAGTTTAGCTCTTTATATTAATAACTGCTAATGCTTATTAAGCACTTAATATATATCAAAACCAGCCTAAGCATGTTTGCATGAAATTATTAATTTAATTGTCAAAATCACCTATGTTCCTTTTACAGATGAGAAGACTGAGACATAAGATGTTAAGTAACTGGCCCCAACACACACAGAGGATGGGCAACAGAAAGAAATAAGATAGGTAACAAAAATAGATAATCAACAGAAAATTTGAGCCCAGAAAGTCTAGTTTAGGAATACAAATTAATAACTTCCCTGTATAGTTATGGTCTGCACTCTCATTTTTCCAGGAGGATATATGTATTTTTGGTGAAATTTGAGGAAAACATCTCAAAAGAGAACATAGATTCCAGTCTGCAAATTGTCATGGTGGAAAGGCTCTGTCCTTCTCTTACTATAATGCATTACCTACAGCAGGAGGTAAGGGCAATCTTTATGACATACAGTGGCCACAGCACCATATCTGAGATTATAAAAGCCACCCTGACTGCTGCCCATGGTCTTGGCAGTTAGTCACATCCCCAGTCTACTTCTCTCCAGATGACATCTGGAGCTCAAGCAAAAGACGTCGAAAAATGTGGCAGCTCATCATTACATATCGATATAACTCTTCTGAAAAACTGGGAACACTACCCAAGGCATAATAACCCTCATAAATAATCCACCAGTTTAAGGACATCAAATGTAAAGAAAGAGTGACCTCTGCCCTCCCATTCCCTTTAATGGTGCTTCATTAGTCTCACAAATGGAGGCAAATTCATAACAGGGGGAGGGAGGGAATCAATTTTGCCACTTGAAAATAATTAAGACACATACATCAAACAACAGCTTTTTTAATTCTTTCTAATTAAGTGATCCATCCCAGAGGAGTGCTAAATTGGTCAGTACAAATATAAATTACACCAAGCATGAGTGTTTTAAGATCAATGTGGAGTCTTGATGCTTTCCCCGTGTTTGTCATATTCTTCTCAGACGTTCAACTACTGTTGTTCTGTCTGAAACATCAAGAAACCAAAACCCTGGATGCTGCTGGCAATGAGGCATTCAGTGTCCCTCACATGGGGATCACATATCTGCCTAGCCTCTTAAAGGAGCAATCACAGCAAGGGGGCTGACGTCGTAGGATCATCCTCCTCTCTCCTCTTGGTCTGCACAATATCAGCAGATTTAATATCTCATTTGGGGTTTTTGTCCCTCTCTGAGATATCACACTTAATAGGAGGAATTTATCAATAAGCCTGCAAATGGGTTCTGCCATTGTCTAAACCTCAGCCATCAATAGATTGAAACTTTTGGCTGTTATAATGCCAAGACTGGCTCTCCTCAAACCTTCATCTAACTTCAAAATCAATTGGAGCCACATGCAGATTTTTTTTTTTTTGTTTGTTTGTTTATTTTTTTAATTTTTTTTTCTTGTTTCAGAACCTTTGTTTGTTTATTCACTCATTTTTATGGCCGGCTCAGCCTGCCCCAAGGGCAGGGCTGGTGCAGCTTGTGGTGCCAGGGATTGAACCGCAGTCTCTGAAGCACCCAAGCTTTCGCAAGCAGGCGCTTTAGACCATTGAGCCATTCCGCCAGGCCCATATTTAGGTTTTTTTGTATTTAATTTTTGATATAGGATCTCACTATGCAGCTCAGACCCATAGTGATCCTCATGTCTCAGCCTCCTCAGCGCTGGGATTATAGGTGCACCCCACTATGCTAGGTTTCAGGGCTAGCACAGCAGTACAGGATTCCAGGATAGCATGGCATGAAGTACTCAGAATCAAACTTGGGTTCTTGCACTTGCCAGGAAGGTGCTTAGACCACTGAGCAATCTCCGCAGTCCCACATGCCATATCGATTGATTAGATGTACCATGTTTTCCTCAGGAAACTGAGGCAATGCTGAAAGTGAAACAATTTATACAAAAATTTTTATGCAGTTTTGTTTATATACTGTAAAATAACTAACATTATATTACTTTCATATGAGTTGGAAAGATCCACAACTTTGACAAGAACTTGAACTTTCCAAGCTCTTCAGGGAAATGTGCAAGAGCAAACTTCATCCATAGACAGAAGACAAAGGAAAGGACACTGGAATTAGGAGACATGCAGTTCAAATCCTTTCATTTTCTAATGCCTTTACGTTCATCCAATGGGAAGAGCAAAACCTTTCATTTTTCAGCTCAATGCTGTGGTAGCGATGCTAGAGAGTTACATATGCGCATGCAAATATAAGCATGTGCCTGAAGAAATAAATTGAAGAATGGCTCATACTACATAAATCATACTTCTGAACAGCCTTAAAGACTGATGTGTTAGATGGAGTCTTCCAGGGCGAACTTGAAGGGAATATGTGCATGAGAGTGATTTATTAAGAAAATTCTTTAAAGAGAAAATGAGGAAATGGTAAACCAGGCAGGGAGGAAGCCAAGGCACGTAAGAGTCAGATGATAACCCAGTCTCGGCCAGATCTGAAGCACCTCAGACGCTGCCCCCTTTGAATGAGTATCCGTTACTCATCAATTATCAGATATCAGTTGCTTTTAGGGGATATAAGCTCTCAGGCATTTCTTGATCCCTAAGGGACCAAGATTCTAAAAGGAACCAAATGCATAGAAGTGAGAAGTGAAAACACAGAAGCACTAAGAAAAGGGATCCAAGCAGGTCCATTCTGGGCCAGGTAGAGTCTTCTATAACTGGTTTTCAGGCTGTTTGGTCTCCATGGAGCAATATAATATCTGAAGTCTTACCTCTGCAACTATTATTGGATTCTCAAAACATCACAGTGTGATAGGTAGAACCTGACATATTACTTTCCATACAAAACAAGTAAGAGATATTGGGCCCTGAAGTAAAAATAAACAAACAAACAAACAAATAAATAAATAAATAAATACAAACCTTGTTTCTGGTGAAAGTAAGTTAGCAGAAATAAGAGTATCTATTACAAAGCAGTGAGGAGAAGGAGAGAACTCAATTTGCTAAAGTCTGCAGGCACTGGGAAGGTCAGTGATGTTGACTTTTGCTGCAGGTTATGGAGAATGAGTAAGATATGAATTTGTGCAAAATGCAGGATGCATTCTGAGAAAGGCCAGAGGCTGGAGATGTAGCTATAGAGGGTAACTATTGGTGTAGCAAAGAGGGGAATCTAATGGGAATAGAGCACTACAGAGCCAGAGCCTGAATGAACACAGGTATGAGCCAATGCTGTGGGGGCCTCAGAAATAGCAGCATAATGGAGATTTACTAAGCTATCCTTGGAGAAGAGCCTTGTAGTAGTAAATATACTGGTGAAAATGAAATGTAAGGGCCACTTGCAATTCTTAAAAGGGGGCAGGGTGAATTACCAGTTGCCACGTGTCAGGTGAACAAGATAGGTCTGAAGGTTGTAACAGTGGAAGAGAACACACACACCATAATGTTTATTTCCTCCTAAGGTGAACCCCAGTAATACAACCCGGTAGATGAAAACTGATGCAGAAGAAAGAGTTCAAGGGCAATGCAGAACTTTGACCTGAGAAACAGAATTTCTAGATCCATAAGCTTCCTAGTTTTGGATTCATATTGAATAAGCTAGTAATATTTTCACCTCCTTTTGTGGCTCACTTTCCTCCAACTTAAAATAGCTTGTCTGGAACCTAAAATGATGGGTGACAGATCTCTGCAGGGCTAAGCTAAAGTAAGAAGCAGCGAACCCTAAGGCCTGATCTGGAGGTGCCTCAACCTCCCCACACAGACCAGGAGTTTAACTTATTCATGGCTGTGGACAAAAAGAAACCCATAGCAGCCATTCCTGGCATCCATCAGCTTCCTGAGGTGGATGTCACTTCCAAGTACCACTTTCCAGAGCTTCAAAGAGAATAGTGAAAAAAAAAAAAAAATTTAGGTGAACCAGCTTTTAAGAATGTAATGAGCCGGGCGTGGTGGCACATGCCTGTAATCTCAGCATTCGGGAGGCTGAGGCAGGAGGATCGCTGTGAGTTCGAGACCAGCCTGGGCTACTACCAAAGTGAGCTCAAGGCCAGCCTGAACTGCATAGCGAGACCCTGCCTCAAAAAAAAAAAAAAAAAGAATGTAATGAGAAGCATATATAATATTGTTTGTATTTTAGTAATCCTGCTTATATAACTCTTAAAACATTTTTAAATTAGTCTTCTATTACCATGAGCTCCATACCCTCTAATTCAACCAAGTAGGAACAGAAACTACTCAACAAGTTGCATCTGTAATGAATATGTGCCAGCTTTTTTTCTCACCATCACTCCCCAGACAGCAGCATGGGACTCACTCACACAGTGTTTATGTTGTGTTTGGGACTGCATGTACCCTAGAGATCATTCGGTAGGATGCACACACATATAGAGATCATTCAGTAGGCTGCCCGTTTATATAAGGGGTTGAATGTATGTGGGTTTTGGTATCTTCACTGAATCCTGTAATGAATTCTCAGTGTATACCTGGGACTACTGTACTAGGTTTGATTTTTACTATATTTGTTTTGTATTTTCCTTTTAGGGTTAGTATTTCACCTTGCTTATCTTTCTATATCATTAAAAGTCTTTCAACATTTATATTTTGGCACTCCATCAACATCAATTGTTGGAGTATTTAATAATGTAATCGTTTTCTATCTGTAGGACAGAAATGTTAATTCATATATACTTAGGAATAACAACTAAAGTATGTTTCCAGGCAGAATTATTTCAAAAGAGGTATTTTGGAACATATTATGGGCTACCTTTTACAACAATCTACTTAGGCACCTATTGCTTTTATTTCAGGAAAGTGTCACTGAAACTTGGAAAAGTTAGCTTGGCCACAGTCACTCTGACTCTTGGTTTAAAGCCATTGCTGTAACCATCCTTATAGAAGTCACTTGAATCTGTTCTCCAACCCAGAACCTCATTCTCCCAGCCCTCAGGCCTCAGGGTGTACTTTTCATCAACTGTCCAATGCCACTAAAAGCAAGACACAGTATTATACAATATTACACAAAGGAAAAGCCACTACTACCAGTGAAGCAGGGACACAACGCTCTCCTTTTACACAGAGGCTACACTTTTTGCCTATTAGAAGGAACTGTTTCTACCTTTTTAGACACAGACATGACAATAGTAGGAGCAGACACTAATCTGAAGCTCGCGCATGCAGGGGCAGCCCCACTCCACCTCATTTATTGCTCAGTGTCTGACATATGCAGCTGTATCAAATTGTAAGACCTCGGTCAGTTCTAGTGATGTTTACATGCAAAATGATGCATGTCTCAGAATCAACGAAACACAGCATCAGCAAAACACAGCTGAGTCCTCGGCACAATTTACAGGCCTGAGAGATTCCTTAAACAGCAAAGCTCTTGCACAGTGTGTCATTTGGGGGCTGTCTACGAATCTCTTGCGGATTTTTCCCACAGCACCATTTTTCCTGGGCATATTTACTCAGCTCTTATGCTCAACACACAGAAACAGTCATTGTTCTTCCTGCAAAGACAAATTCTACAAGAAGGAGTTGTAGTTGCAAGCTCAAACTATCTCACACTGATGCACAGGGCAGCTTAAGATCGTCCATTTGCACTATCTTGCCTGGTTGTGCCAGAACAACTGTCATAGTGTTTTCTGACTAAAACATCCTGTTCCTGGTCTCTAAGCCCACCCCAGCAGAGGAAAATTTGAGTCCCTAAGAAGCAGCGTGAGTTATTCCTTGCCAGTTAAGACTCACAGAGGAGTGTGACAAAGCTTAGTGTTCTTTCATTCAAAGAAATACTCGTGACTTTTCGTCTTCACATTCAAGTTCATCCTACCTAATCTTTTGTTGGAATATGATAATTGTTCAATTAAAAAAGACTTTCAATCCCTATCCTGTTTGAAATCAAAACCATTGAATTCTAAGATAATTGGCACCCAGCCTCATTTCTCTTTCCTTTATGAAGCGCTCAGTGTCCTGTCTCAGGCTTATAGCCACCACTTTGATCCTTTTCATAGACAAAATTGAGAAAGTTCAATGGGCTTATGTGTCTCCATTCAAGTCTTTATAATTCCAAAGGAAGGAGCCACTGCACTGTAGTCCCAAGTTCAAAAGCGTTTCTGTCATTTTGAGATTAAATAAAAACAGGAATCACACATAACTGTAATTCAGCGGAGAAATTCTATACTTACACCTTCAGAGGACAGTTTTTCCTAAAATGAAAAAAAAGTATTATTTCAAATACCATTATATAGACAACTCAGTTCTGTGGTCTAGAGGCTGATGGTAATCAAGTTACTGGAGGCGGGGGCTCCCAAGAAGAGCACATGGCATAGGTCCCACTTTCCAGTTCCACGATGAGTCTTGATTGGGACTGCCTTCTAAGTACAGCTGTGAAGCAGTCCAAAGCATGTGCTCTTTACCTGTGCTGAGGGTGTGTGTGAATCCTGGTAGGAAAAAGATGATGCGCACAGACCAAGGGGAGCTTAAAGAAGGGATTAGTTATGGTGAGTGGGATGGTTCAGGCAATCCATAAGAAATGACAAGAGACTGAGCATGCTTAGGCCTTTCACCCAGAGAGGAGGCAAGGTGGAGGCTGGAGTGCTGAAAGACAGCTGCAGAACCAGGCTGCCTCATGAGTCTATGGTTCCATGGCAGGGTCAGCTAGTGCCTTATGAGGGAGCAAGGGAGGAGCTGGGTATCCAGCGTCTCCCATTCTCCTCATTCTGGAGGTTGACACGGGTCTCCAGCATCAGAGCAGGCTGGGTGACAGTGGCAATAGACCAAAGAGGCAGATGCAAGAGGCTGTGGGATGCTAGGTTCTTTCTTCTGTGTCTCCACTGCTCTGAAATCTGTTGTTTGGCACCTCTTCCTAATCCATGGCTGGTCCACTGACAGCTCACCATCATCCTGCACTATCTCCACGACTTCCAGCAGGACACTGGGACCCCGCACCAGCCTGTCTTCACTGAGGCAAACACAGTCCTTATTCAGATGGGCTCAATCTTTACAACTCCATTTCATATCCTTTCACACCCTAGGGCTTTAATGGGAGCTATGTCTTGCTAGATAACTAGCTGGCCATTTAGTAAATAATCTCACACAAGTACTCTCATTTTGTTCAAGTGTGCCTTAAAGGCAGTATTTGAAACCAGACAGCTTCAGGTTTAAGAATTTAATTGTCATTTAGGAAAGCTACTGTATGGATTGCATTTACATAATGGTCTCATACAAGTCTAAACATACAATTCATTTATGTTTTAAGTATACTTAATACATATAATTTAAAGGGGATGCGATATAGTAGTTTTAATGTGACTGCATTTTGACTTTGACCAGTCACATGAGGGCAAGGGTGGGATTTTTACCTTTTAGTGTCATCAGCTTTCAGAATTTTTCATATTTTGGGGTATTTTAGATTAGGAATTCTGTACCTCTAGCACAAATCAGATAAAAACATTGATTCTGGAGCTAGAAGCATTCTCAGAAATTATTCTTGGTACTGTTACAATAAATCACATGGTAGCACCGGCATTTTATAATGGAAGCGATGAAAGCTTAGCAAGATATGGTGATACGCAAGACATACATGTTGTCCCACTAGGGTAAAGATATTGCTAAGATGTTAAAGAAACTCAGTATTTCCCAAAGTATAAGACTCACAATTGGGTGGTAATCGCATAGCATTAAGAGTATCAAATCACTTGGTGAGAAAGTAAGCCTTTTTATACTCTTCTCAACAACTGATTATATCAAAGAGAAAGACTTGATTTGGAATTAGAACACCTTAATACTCCTTTAAATACCCGCTTCACTCCCTTATTAAAAGAAAGAAAATAAGCATCAAACACAGATTTCAAGTTCAGGCAATAGCTGAAAGGTTTAATTTGATCCTGTGTTATTTTTCTTGATTTGAAATGGTGTTACCTTTTATTTATTGATGAGTGATAATGGTTTCTAATTTATCTTAATAATATTAGAGTTTCCTTCTTAACACATATTTAACTTTCACCAAACATCAGTTTAAAGAAAATGTATGTAAACAGTGACCTGGTTCTTTTTTTCAAAGCTATGAAAACTCATAAATGTTTAGGTGAAATAACACAGTCTGAGAAACACTAATCCCAAACAGTTTTCATGTGAAATCTTCGAATGCAAATCCTGAGAATATAATTGAGTATCCATCCTGTGACTACGGTGTAGTCCATAGCTGAAGGGCTTTTGCAGGTGGGATTAATTTCTCCATCATGTGACTTTGAGTCAATCAAAGGGAGATGGTGGTGGCCAGGCCTCACCTAAGGAGCTCCCACAGATGTGCTAAATTGCAGCAGCTAACTTGCCCACTGACTTAGCAGGAGTGAGCCTCTGTATTGTAAGCAGAGGGCATGTGGCACAGTACTAAGAGCAGTGTACACAACAGCAACCAAAACACACAATAGGAGCCTAAGCCATGTCGCCGCAGGAGATTGGGTTAGGCCAAAACTGGGTGTGCTGAAAAGAGGACTCCAAGTTTCAGGTGAGATCACAGTTCCAGCTGAAACTTACATTTCAGCCTGCTGAGGCTTTGAGCAGAGGATCCAGCCAGCAGATATCCAGGCTCCTGATTCTCAGAAAAATTATTTGAGTATATATATGCATGTACACATATATCAAATGTAGCATTACTCTATGTATATGCATATGCATACATTTAAAGTGAGTTTGAGAAAAATGCACAAGAGAACTGGAAGAATTAATAGGGAGAAAGCATTAGGGTATTACACCACTGCAAATTCTACAGCAAGTTGCTGACTACACTATGTAGATATATGGTATAAAACAGATATCTACTGAAAAAAAAAATGTTCATCATTCATGTAACAGAGAAATCACAGTTTTCCAAGGAGAATCAGGTGTCTTCCAGGCCAGTGCTTTGTCCATTTCACTGTGCATCCAAACCCCTGAAATAATTTACAACATAGACTCTGATCAAGTAGGTGTGGCTCGGGACCTGAGATTCTGACATCAACAAGCTCCCTCCTGACACCAATATGGCCACTGTGAATACAGCCTGGTTTTTCCCTCTTCTTTTTTTTTCCCCCCTCTTCTTCTTAATACAACTATAAGTCACAGTAAACACTTCCTGAATGGCTTTAGGGAACTAGCAAGGTGATGTTATCGCCTTCCTGTTGTCCAGCACAGCCACAGACCAGGCTGTCTTCCTGGGCCACTCAAGAAGTTGAAGGGGACTGAGATTTATGCATCAAAGGCTGCGGATAACCAAGACTGATTTCACAGGCAACTCCCTCTGACACAAGGCGGGTTCCCATGAGACCGGAAGTTTTGTTGAAAGGTACACCCAAGATTTGCACCCTAGTCTAAGCTCTATTCAAATTTCTCAGACTTTGAAATTAGGCTGGAAGTCTCCATATTTATTATATGATTGGTGGTATTTCCTGTTTCCAGTCTGCCTGGCTGTGTCTTAAATATAGCCTCTCTTGTGGCTTTTCTTTTTTTTCTTTTTGTATTTCCATTTACCCATCTCAGCTAGAATCATGAAGAGTAACACAGCAGGTAAAAGATGCAAAGTTCAGTATAAATATTGTAGGAAATTTCATTTATTTCACCTCCAAAGAGATTTCATTTAGTTTTCACTGCTGTGATGGATTTCCTCAATTACACAAAATTACACAAAATGGGTCTGATTTTTATTCCCCTCCTTCTCACCTTCTAATAATACATTTGATTCAGAATATTGGCTGGATTCTAAATCTAGAGACTAGAATCGGGAAAATACTAGAAATTAACTGGGCCAATTACAGTAAACAAGCCACTATTGTATGCACCTAAGCTCATTGACTTAAAAGATGTTTGCCATAAATTGATAGTTGTATTGATTGGCAAGAAAGCTTTCAGGTTCATGCTGACTGAGGAGAAGCAGAAAGCAGCAGCTGGAGAGGTAGCAATCTGGGAAAAACCAGTAAAAAAGGAAATTATGGTTTACGAAGAGGTTGAAGATTTAGAGGACAAAAATAATAGGTTTCTCTAGCAGCCAGACAAACCATTGAATCCATGAGCTGACTCAAGCAGAGGAGATGTATCTTGATCCAAAAATAGAAAAATAGCAAAAGTTAACTTAAAAGAAACCATCCCTGATCTTAGAGATCACCAAATATTTCATTGTCACAACCTAAATTACCCACATTGCTTATCAAAGCCCGTGAAGTATTTAGCACTAGTTTTATTGAATGTGTAGATTTAGTGACAGAGAGAGAGAGAGAGAGAGAGAGAGAGAGAAAGAGAGAGAGAGAGAGAGAGAACCAAGGAATGAAAAGGCATTACTTTGAGAATTGGGGGCAGATCTAGGGTAGTATTCCCTTGCTCCTGGTCAACCTTGGATGACGACAGACAGAAACTTAGATACCAAGGTCCAAGGTAGAGCTATCGCCTCATGTCTCTTGCTGAAACTTTTCTCCTTTGGTCCTGAGGCAGTCTTGGCAATCTTTCTTAATTTACTCTGGATGCATAGGAGCTGAGTGTGGGTAATGACAGCAATCTCTAAAGTATCTTGTTGCTGAGTCACACGGGAGGGGTTGGGGCAAATTCCTCCCAAAGCACTTTGTGACAATCCCACTTCTGGTGAAGGAACAGAAGTGAATATGTACAATCACATCTATACACTATTGTAAACAATATGAAAGATTCACAGAAGTATATGCAACACTGTGTGTGTGTGTGTGTGTGTGTGTGTGTGTGTGTGTGTACTTACAAGTATGTACTCATTTCTGTGAACCAATAAAGACAACTTAGCTGGCACTCAGAGAGAAGTCATAATGCTAGGAAGGACCAAGCCTCAAGGTGAGGCCTAAAGCACAGAAAAGGTGGGTTGAAGTAGTTGGATGCCCACTTAGGTGGAGGGTCTGGCACTTGCAAACAGCAGACCAGATTCTTGGCTATAAATTTCCCATATGACAAGAATGAAAGCTCCATTAACAACCCCAATGCCAGATCCTGAGGAGGGGCCTCCCTCTACCTGCAGCATCTTTGCAGGATGCCCTGTCCTGTCTGCTGGAGATTTGACTTTGCTAGCGCTTCATTAGCCAGTAGGACTCCCAGCCTCTGGGCCCCATCCTCAACTGCTCTGCTGTATAACTCTATAACTCAGGACTAGATCAATAAGGCATACTCCTGGATCCCCTCGCCATCCATTTCTGGTCAGCTGGGCAGGAGTCAGGGAGAAGCCAGGGTATTCCTCCTGATGCTGCACTGAGTAGTTTCTTGGGCATAGGGTACTTCTTCTTGGTTCCAGGACCTACCAGAAGGAAATTAGTTAACACATGATCCAAGAGATGGAAAAAATCCTGCTAAAATATATTTGACTATTTTAATCAAGGGCCTTCTTAGGTTCAACTCTCTCCCAAGTACCCCCTGAAGTCAGCTAACTTATCTATTTCTTTCAAGCCCTGGGCATTGTAGTGCCTTACTGTATTGTCCATCTTTGCATTTGCCCAGCTTTCCCTGTCTTAGTTCTTCTAGTAACCTCTCTTATTAAGTGTCTGTAGTAAACTACTAAATTACCTAATGTAGGACCATTTTTATTCATAAACTGTAGTGAAAACAACCCACTTGTTTTATGACTCTCTGCATGAAGAATGTGCACACATACAGAACAACTTTGTTGTTGTCACTGCATAGGACACACTTCCTGTCATGGCTGGTGTCTATATGTCCCCCCAAAGTCTCATGCATTCGTAGGTGGGATTTTCCCTAGATGGTTAAGTCTACAATGTATGATTGGTTGATGGAGCTGCTAAGATTAAGGCTGTCAAGATAACACATGTGTGATTACTAAATCAGTCCACTGAATGGTTTGGCACCACCCTAATCCCATTCTAGATATAAAAGGGGCAGAAAGAAGCTGCTACAGACTCTTTCTTGCTTTGTTCACTTCTGCCTATCATGAACTATTTCTCCTCTCTAATGCCCCTGTGCCATGCCAGTATAGACTGGGCTTGGAGCCACTCGACTATGAACTGAAACTTCTGCAAACTGGGGGTCAAAAAAAAATCTTTCCTCCTTTACTTTGGGTATTGGGTGTTTCGTCTCAATAACCAGGAAATTAGCTAACACATGACCCAAGAGATGGAAAAATCTTGCTAAAATATATTTGCCTATTTTAATCAAAGTTCTACCTGCTAAATATAGACTGAAAATGAGGGACAGCATCAAGAACATCCCATAATCTCTGAAGGCCAAAGATGATACTGATTTTCTACCACATATGTCTGAGCCTATACTTAAGCCTCCAAAAAGAAGGGGCAAGACTGGACAGCAAAGACTTAAAGGCTAATTCTCAGAACCCAAGTAACTTCCACAAAGAATCCAGTTCATCCACATGAGGCAATGAATTCCATCTTCAAAAGTCAGTTGTGAGGAGCAGCATCTCCTGACCCTGGAATCAGGCCCTCAAGGGCTGGCATGTCTCTTTGTACCTCTTACAACTTGTGCAGTACACTGCAACACTAGGTTTGCTGACAACAACCAATTATCTTGTTCTTGGTGCAGTGCCAGGATACACACTATCAAGATCTGCCCAACTCTTTGTACTCTCCATAGTGTGTAGGAACGTAGCTTTCTCTGTTTCAGTCAAAATTGAAGCCAAGTTGAGACCTTCAGCAAAAGGAAGCCTTGATGATTTAATATTTAATACAAACATCCTGTTCTCATAAACCAATCCTCTTCAACAGCAAAAAAATGTCATTAGATCACAGCTGAGGAAAAAGGTTATAAACTTTGAAAAGAGCAAAATAGTTAGTGTTTGGAGCTTGTAAAGTAATTCAACAGACATACGGTTATGCAGCTGTGGTAACTTTGGGGGCAGACTTCGCATCATCTCCTTTCATCTGCCTCTGGGTGTCGACTATTGAAGGTTTACATTTTGTTTATGCTCGGCATGATGTGCAGATATTTGCTTTTCCTTTTGACTTTCCTCCCTCTTGGTTCCCCTCCTCCACATTCTTGCCTTTCCGGAGTTGATGAAGAGTGAGAGAGGAGAGTCCAAAAAAACAAAGCTGTCTGTCTGAAGCAAAATCTGGCACAATGTAGGAAACTGCAATCTGCACCTCCCGACCCTGCCCTTTCCTTAGCCCAGTACCTGACCTTCAGGGACCACCCCCTCTCAAGTCCTTCTTCACCACCTCCTCGATGAGCCATGCTTCAGAACTGGCCCTCCAGGATGGAAATCAAGGCAGCTGGCTACAAATCCCAGGATTGCACTGTGGCAAAAAAATATCTCCACTTTTTGCCAGACTTCTGAGCACTAGACAACTGGAAAACAACCAAGACCTACCAAATACTGTTTGCCATCTGGTCCTTATTTAAAAGCCAACCACATGGCATTTGCCCCTCTTTTGACTGACATGTTCAATCACAAACCCACCCTGTATTCATCTTGCTTGTCCATGGGGCTTTTACGTAAGGATAATTTTGGCCTTGATAATGATCACAAATATGCTACCACACAATTGGGCCATGTGATGACCCCTGAAATATAAAGGGTCAGCCCTAATAAAATTATGCCCAATCAAAGAGAGGAAAACATGGAGACAACTTGGGTTTCAAATGGCATTAGCCATCAACAAGTCGTTATTTCATGGCGGGCACTTGATGATTAAAGTTTCCATAGATCCTTAAGCACTGTTAATGGCTAACATTTAGTGAAGAAAAAAAAAGATGTTTATAAGAAACCCAGAAAAGTTTCCCTCCTACACATTCCCATGCCCAGGATTCCATTTAACAATATATTGAAATCATATTTTCACTTAGGTCTTAACTCCAGTAACCTCAACTTTCAGTGATTTTTTTTTTACTTCTGAAATACTGTGTTGTCTGTCAACTGTTCATTGTGTATATGTGTATGTAGTGATAACTATGGCTCTCATGTTATGCTGCCTTGTAGTATTATATGACTGCTTCATGAGCACACTTAATCTTTTTGGGTGAGCCTGGGAAACACAGAACCTGAGACAATGGTTAGAGAAGTGGCCCTGGAACCAAGAACAAGAGCACAGGGTGAATGAGACAGGGACAGAGGAAAAAAATAAACACAAGCATGGAAGGGTGCAGCTATAGATAACCAGGCCCAGTTCTATTCCTTTTGACCCAGATACTCCCCTTCTAGGTTTCTTCCCAAAGAGTTAAAGCCATCATATTGCAGTGATCCATGCACACCCATGTTCATAGCAACACAATTCTTAATATCTACGTCTTAGAAGTAGGCTGTACGTACAGGGGATGAATGGATAAAGAAACTGCAATATTTACACACAATGTAGTGCTACTCTGCTAGAAAGAAAGGTAAATTTTAGTCATTTATAGGAAAATGGATGCAGCTGGAGGCCCTAACACTAAGCACAATAAATCAAACGCATAAGCTTAAATATCACATGGTTTCTTTTATATGAGAAATCCAAGTTATACATAAAGAACAAAATAAAAAATAATAGGAAATAGGAAGCTAGATGTTTCTCACATGGGAAGGGGATCAAGTGATGGCAGGGATGATAAAAAGGAATCAGATGGGTTATGTGTATGCACCAACTCCACCCGAAGAATGTAAACCTTGTGTACTGCAAATATCCACTAGTAGAAAATAAAAAATAGTCAAGAGAGTCCTCCTGAAACTTCCCAGCTGCAAGGCAGAAGGCTGGAACATGACCCACCAAACTGTCTCCCACACTGATGGAAAACAGCCCCAGTGTTACTGATGCCACAGGTCCTTCTCTGTGGATCTTATCACACTAGGTTTCTCAGCATCGAGCCATGTGTCCTTCCCAGAGCAGTGCCACACACTGGGCAGGAAAGGAGATCAACGTTCCTGGTAGAAACAACTTCAGAATGAATCAATCATGCGTCATGTGCCCCCAATCCCATTTTTCTTTCTTCTTCATTTTATGTTGTCATTCTCCTATCTTACAATTTTCATAGATATCAAAAAATTATTTCAACTGGAATAGAAAAAGTACTCTAATTTAGAGCACAAGGCCCTGGGTTTGAGTCTTTAAACTAACCTTAGGCAGGTGAAAGGCCTTCTTGAGTTTTGTGTCCAAATCCTACATGGTGCTTTCTGCTAAGGGTCACATAAAAATGAGAATGTATGTGTGTGCAAACCCTTGGAATCTGTGAAAATCCATGCACAGGTGAAGGATCGTCTCCCCATCCTCTCCATGTACATCTGATTTCTGAAGTTATGAGCACTTCTGGTTCTTAGGGAACCACAGGTACAGGATCTCTACAGAGACAGACCAGAGTCCCCTGCTGGCTAGTGAAACCTGAGCCTTTGCATAACTTCTAGCACCAATGCGCATCTTCCCAGAAGAGTGGATCTCACCGGTCTCAATTGGTAAGAAGATACTGGCCTCCTTATTTCCCCAAGTAGGCCTTTTCCTATTTTACTATGCACAGTATATTCCTTATTTCCCCCAGTAGGCCTTTTTCTATTATACTTTGCCCATCATATGAGTTATGACTAATTCTCATATAATAAACCATTCCCAAATTTATAGATTAAAACAATAATCACTATTTTAGAAAGCTACGGATTGATAGATGAGTAGAAGGAGGAGCAGGCAGGTGATGTGTGACAAGACAAACGCACTAAAATATTACAGGATATATACTTTTCTATTAAAAATTTTTGAAGGTCATACATATGGGTTCCTCCACCCTTGGATGGACCAGACTGGTCTTCACTCAGGCTTCCATCTTCTGAAGGGATGATCCACTGGAGACTGAGAGGGCTCTGAAGGCATTGCCTGTGTCAGCTTTCTGTATGCTTCATCCTCTTACAGTCTAAAAAAGAACTTATTTATATGAAGGTCACAGAAGTCATGGAAGACAAGAGGAAATGGGTAAGCCTTCTTGAATTCTTGGTTTGGGAATATCGTACTATCACTTTCACTAGACTGTTATCCAATGTACCTCACAACACCAGCCCAAAATTTAATGGAAATAAAATAATCAGGAAGGGTACAGTCCACTCTACTGGGCTCACTGTACTCTGCATCCACTCTGATGGCCGCTAATTATTGCTCCCATAAAGCACTGGGGCCTCAATGGGCATACTTACCAACTCACCAAATTTTGATTATTCACCAGCAATCCCATGCGTGGAACTTTGATGATCTATGTCTTCAGACCCCAGAAGAGAGGGATGATACTCTAAAATCTATACAGAAGCTCGCCACAGTTTCTCTTTCCACTATTTCAGTTATTTATGGTCAACTATGGTCTGAACATATCAAATTAGCTTTTCAGACATACTTTATACATTTTGGATAAATTTATGAGAACATATTATTATAATTGTTCTTATTTATAATTGGTTGTTTTTATCCTCACTGTGCCTAGTTTATAAATTAACCTTTGTCATAGGTAGGAATACATAGTTTATAGAGGCTCCAGAACTACCCAGTTTCAGGCATGCAATGGGGGTCTCCAAATGTGTCCCCTGAAGACTAGGAAGGGGCTATTACGCATTAGCCAAGCAGGGCTGAAGGTAGGCAATGTCATAACTGCACTCCAAAGCTCTGGTCAGGAAGGCTTGGGTGCTACTCTCCCAGCCATACAACCCACAGTCCTGCTGTCTTCCCTGAGCCCCCGTGTCTCCTCTTTCTTAGCAATGCTCCAAGACACCACTGCCTCCTTTCCCTTCACCTACTGCTCTACAACTCTGGGTGACCCTTTTGTACATGAAGATGTAACAGGTCCAGTGCTCTCAGAAGCTATCCTCCCCCTGCCCAGCCAAGGTTTCAGGTGGCGTTCACTGGGCCACCTCCTGTTTTTCCTGTTGTCCCAAGGAATTAGGCCAACTTGAACATGCAGGCTTGGGTCAGAGAATACAACTTCTCTTTGTACTGAGTCCTGAAGACGTGCCTGGGGTGAAGCCTCCAACATCATTAGCTTCATCCTCATAGACAAGTGGCTCTGATAGTTGAAAACAGATGATGGCAAACAATATTTTAAAAGCTGTGAAGCCCAAGAAGCTGCACTCCCTTCAAAGCTGAGCCATGTGGAGGGTCTTTCAGCAACCGTATGTTGCAAGTCTCAGTAAAAAGAAGCAGACAGTGGGAAATATTTCTTAACTCAGACCACTGAGCTATTAGTAAGCTATGGACTCCAGCCTTACTTGTCAGCCACTTGCCAAACTCAAAGTCTACAAGATCCATTCGTTTTTAATTAGCCTTTCATTACATCATTAGTATCTTCCCCACTACTGCAATGCAGAAAGGTATATTTTATAGTGTTTGCTGATCACATTATTAGATTAAAGATGACAAGGAGACCTGCCTAGCATTCTTCGGAGCTGAGGAAAGGAGAGTGTGAGCTAGGATTTGGGAGGGGTGGGAGTTAGATGCCAGGGGAAAACAAACACTCTTAGCTCAACATGAATGAAATCAGACTCCTTGCGCTATTCTGTTTTAAATGAAAGATATTAGTATAGACTGTAACCAGACATCCTTAGTTTATACATAATAATAATATGGGAAAGAGCTGGGAGGTGAAGTTTTCACCACAATGACTCATTTTATGTCAAATCATAGGTCAGATGGTGCCAGAGATTCCAATCACACCCACCCCAAGCACAAGGCAGATGCATCTGTCCACATGGTTTCTGTTTAGTCTCAAAAAGCAAAGACCCTTGTGGTAACTCCCTCAGCACTACACACACCTTAGTTTCTTCACCTGCAAAAAAATTTTAAAGAAGAGAAATTAAGACTACAAATTACTGCTAGTGTCCTCCTCAGCTGGCTTCTGGAGCTAGCATATTGGGAGCCCAAGTCCACTCCCAGCTCTTATTTTCTTCATGCCACCACCCACTCAGGCACCATTTCAAGTATTAAGTGTACATCACTCCTAAGTCCATTCTACAAAAGAGGAAACAGCCCTCCATCTGTAAAGAGAAAGGCTGGATTGTGGGCTTCTCACAGTAGGGTGCAGCAAAAGGAGAGCCTCAAAGCCCCACAGCTACTCAATCTGAATCACCTGGGGATTTTGTTCCACTTTGAGTGAGATTTTGTGAGTAAGGAAAATTCCCAGGTAGTTCAAGCCATTATAAAGTTTTAGACTGTAGTGCCCAAGATGATGAAGTCACTACATGTCGAAGTCTATAGACAAACTGACACAGTTTCCTACACTTCCTCTTCTTTATCATTAGTTTATGTTCTCCATATCCCTTCTCCACCATTGCCACATCCACAATACCTCCTTACAGAAGAAGCTGGCCTCTCCTTCACTCACTCTTACTAACCTTGGTCAGAGTCCTAGCTACGCTCTAGGGGTGCTCTTTAAACTACCAGAATAATTCCCTGGGTGGTATGTGCCCTACACTCAATCCTGGGTAATAACATTCACCTTTAAAATGGCAGCATTACTCTTGGCCTTGAAAATAATAAACCAATTTTTCCAATGACTTTCAAGAATAAGTCCTAAACACAAAGCCTAAAAGAGAAACAAAAGGTATTTTGGGTCTGTAAACAGGATTTATGTGATTCTTTGGTTGATGGTGGAGTAGCAAGGAGCCACTGAAGGCATGGACATGACTTCCTACAAGGGTTATTGATCTTAGCTTCTCTCCTGGTGCTTTGGCTTAGAAGACATCAGAAGGGATTTGACCCAGCAACCAGGCCCAGCATCTGAGAGAGACTGCCCTGGGCCCACCTAAAACTCACTTGACCCAGCAACAAAGTCTGGCATATGAATGAAACTTCATCCATCAGACAGGTCCAATGTGGAAAACTGCTGCAGATCTCCCTGAAGAGGGACTAGAGACAAGAGCCACCCCTCTGATCCAGGAACAGAATATCTTGCCAGAGTGGCATGGCATGTTCACCTCCAAAGGCTGCAACAAGAAGTGGAGCTCAAAAGCCAGACCCAAGCCATACCTATCTGGATGAGTTTGAACTTGGTAGATCCAGATCTAGTGCTAAGGTAAGAACTTTGCCAAAGCTCTACACTAAAGGTCAGAAGGCAGGGCTCTACAAAATGGCAAAGAGAAGGAGCAAAATGCACTCTCAGGCCCCAAGCCCACCCAGAACAAATACAGGAGACAATACCATAGACAAAATTGGAAATCACACACCTGAAATCTCTGAAATAATAGCATCTGAAGTAAAGAAACAACTGCAGAAAGGTATAGAGGAAATCAGATCAGAAATAATTCCTGAAGTAAAAAAATAAATAATACCTATAATAAAAGAAGCACTAAGTGCTTCTAAAGAAGACAGTTATAAAAAAAAATAGAGAATAGAAAAAATATAGAATCTTTGAATGAGCAATATAGGAAAGTAATAGAATGTATGAAGCAGATTCAAAGTACTATACAGGAACTTAAAACCTCAATCACAAGCTGGCAAAACCATTTCAGTGAAAGTAAAAATAGACTTTCAAACCTTAAAGATACCATTGCAGTAAGTGGAAAGGTAAGAAAAGATTTCTTAATAACAACTAGAATGCAAGAAGAAATAGTTGAACATCTGCAAGATGATGCAAAGATGAACAATGTAAGACCAACAGGCATCAATGAGAAAGAAGAGTCTGTTCAAATGATATAAAAAGAACACGGCCAGAAGTAATAGCAGAAAACTTCCCAAATATAGGGAAACAATTTGACATTCAGGCAACTAAAGCATATAGAACTCCAAATAGCATCAACCCAATTAAAACCACACCCAGACATATAATAATCAAGATCCCAGAAATTCAGCACAGGAACAGTCTACTAAAAGCCACTAGAGAAAAGAAACAGATCATATTTAAAGGAAACCCCAGCAGAATAATAACAGATTTCTCTTCACAAACCATAAAGTCAAGAAGAAGTATAGAGCAAAGTACTTCAAGTTCTGCAAGAAAACAAATTGCAGCCCAGACTGATATATCCTGTAGAACTCTCTTTCAGGTTCAATAGAGAAGTGAAATACTTCTGTGAGAAAGAACAACTAAAGAATTTCATGGTGAAAAAATCAGATTTAAAGAAAAACAACTGGTTATCCAATGCCATCGTATTCTCAATGTGGAAGAATCAAGTTGTCTGACCCATTCTTGTACAATTCAGGACAGACAGACAGCATGGCCCAGTCTCAACTGTCATCTAGTGTGTCCTGTGGGCTGGGCCAGCAAAACACCCAGGGTTCGAACCTCCTTCTAGGGACAATCATCTGCTCAGCAGTTTGGCCAGTCCAAAGATGAGAAGGATTTTTTAGGGGGAAGGGCCTGGTTCAGGCTTATACTCTTTTAGAGTTAATTTTTTTTAAAAAAAGAAGATAACAGAAAATGAGACTCAGAAATAAAAAGCTAAGAGTTCTTGAAATCATGTGCTAATGTTCAATCATATGTCCCATCTTGCATATCTATATCTATTAATCTGAGCAGCAGATTTGATGATAAAAATAGATAACATATCAATTACTCTTAATCTGCTATTCTTGTCTTGAAAATCTGTATGGGATATATTGTTATATGTCAACCTGTTGCTATCTTTGCTTCTGTTTTTATTGGTCTTACCTTTACAAAATAAAAGAAAATCATAAAAAAGTAAAAAATAAAAAAAAAAAGAATTTCATGATGGCAAAGCCAACCCTGCACATTTTAATAAAAGATATTCTAGAGAGGGATCAAAACGACCACAGCTCCATGAAGGAGAATGGAAAGAAGCCACCATCCAAATAGAGCAAGCAGTTAAACACAGGAGCAAAAGAGGTATACAACAGCAGTCTTTCAACTATTCTTTTGTATAAAGCAGCAGAATATGTCCATCAGCATATTCTACTAATGGACTTCTCCTGCATTGTATGGGTCATGATTCTGTTTGGGTCTACAGGGTGGATATCAAGGAAATGGCAGTAGCTCAGCCCCACAAGTGACACCTGACCACCAGTAAGCATCATGGACACTGTACATGCCCACAGCATACTAGAACTTTGTGTGATATCCTATCCCCAAACTGTTAGAAGTCTGATCATATTATTTGCCATTATAGCATTCATGTAGTGTTTTATTCTTAATAATTCTGTGCTACCATGGAAACTTTTTCTTAATTGATATTTGGGCATATATTAACTTATTCAAATACTATGCAAGTACTCTAAATTAATTACAGATTTGTACATATTATACACAACATTCTTCCTCTAAATTGGACTCACAATTTGATTTGAATTTTGGAACATAGTTTTCATATAATTAATTATATTTTAATTAATATTTTATTATTTTAATATTGTTTAATTATGCTTTTTCTATGATTCATATTACATCTTTCACTTACAATCTACTTATAAGACATAGTATATTTTCTTCTAGCATTAGAAACTTAAAAAGAAAAAGAATGAATATATATATGCATATATATATACATATATATATATATATGCATACACAAGCGAGTTAGGATAGACATACAGCTACTTTGTCTTAGTTCATTGAAAATAAAAGTTTGTACTAATATTGTTTAGACAAGATATCAGGTCTGCATGTCCTCTCAATAACTACTATGAAGACAACAATACGCATGGTATTAATTATTATAACTATACTACTAACTTGTTTTGAAACTGTTTCATTTCTATTTTATCTTTTTTTCTCATTAAAATGAATAGCAAAAAAAAAAAAAAAAAGACAGAAGAGGGGATCCACACTATGCTGTAAGAAGTGAAGATCTGGAGATCCCCCCCCCCTCGCCCCACCAGGAAGGCCAGAGCCCATTAGTGGGATTGCTCTGGAATCGTAAATGCAAGGACTTCTCCACCTGTTTTCCAAGATGGATATACATAAAGCATGTGTGGAGTGGGAGAAGATAGCACCTTGAGGCTTTTAGCAACTGATGTTTGCAGACAACAATGAAAGCACAAGTTTCTCCTTTAACGCCAGTCAGTGTACATTCCTTCAACCCATAGGCAAATTGGAATAGGATGGGGCCTGGGAGGGGCTCATAGTGTAATGCATCTCACTTTGTGAACAGCTGAATGAGCACCTAGAAATGTCATACTGGTCATCAAACTTCAGCCCTCTCAGCACTGCCCTCCAACATCACAGCATTCAACAGTGAACCTCTTCAGATTGGCATTTCTTAAGCATCTACTTCAAGTGACTTTCCTTATAGAAGGGAAGTGGCTAAAGTGCCTGCCATACAATGTAAGTGTATTTTAATGTCATTTTACTGGGTAAATTCCTCTGAACAGAGTTGCTGCAACACTGTTCATTTGACTTCTTAAAACAAGGTCATCTCTGTGCACTAAACCTATAGTTTACAAAAGTTTGGAAAAGCTGCACAAATATATTTGATCTTTGTCCACACAGATGGCAATGAAGCTGGCTTCCAAAGCTACATGTCTGCATGTCTCAGATCTGTGTGTGAGAACACTGCAGCATTTGCATCATCTAAAACGGCAGGTTCTAGGTGACCTGGACAACTTTGGTGTTGTCACCCTCTTTCAGAGGTCATATGCATTATGGAGGTAAAATAATGGGAAAATATGCACATATTGTGTGTACATATTTTAATGTTATGCTAAGGAAGTCATTAGATTTTTCAATAACTGACAGTTGAAAGGGCAACAAACTGAGATTTTTTCAGATCATAACCTGAGTCCCAAATAAATACTTTTTTGTCTTCTCACATTTCTTTTTCCTGTAAGCTAAGGCTGGTTCTCAAATTGACTGTAAAATCTAAATGATTCCAATTGTCCTGGGGACTTATGTTTGCATTTTTTCAGATCAATTGCCAGTGGTACATGCAGTTATTACAGACTTCTTGAGTCACCCAGTCTTATAAGTCTGTGAGATTTTCTTAAATTTATAAAAACAAATCTAAGTACAATCATGCCTTGATAGCAGAGGGAGATGCTTCCTAGAAACGTGAGGATAGCAAAACACAGGCGCTCAACTTCTTAGCAAGAAATTGCACATCACCTCCTCAGTCTTCCCTTATACCTTAAAGTACCTCAAAACTACTTATAATACCCACTGCAGGAAAATGGTAGTTATCTCATATTATTGAGGAATTATGACAAAAAAAAATCTGTACATGTTTAATACACACACAGTTTTGTTTTCCATCTGCAGCGGGTTAGTTCAGCCTAAAGAGGAAGAGTGCAGGGGAACAGAGGCCAATTGTGTAGCATTTGTGGTACAGCACCAAGTCCAGAGCATGGGATCCCCTGGGTTCTTCCTACCTCTATAGAAGAGCTTTAGAAACTACCTGCGGCTTCAGAGCAGTGACTCATTTAAGCACTGAATCAGAAGCTCTGTCGAATTTGTAACAACTGAGGGAAGCATTCCTGTTGGATAATTCTGTATGAACAAAATGGAGGTCCAACTCAGTAGACTCTGGAATGTGTTTGATAGTGAAAAAGTAAGGGACTAAAAATGTAAGTGTATTTGCATATGTGATTTTACTAAGTAAATTCCTCGGAGCAGAGCTGCTTCAGCACCCTTCATCTGACTTCTTAAAACAAGGTCATCTCTGTGCGCTAAACCCAGTCTTGTCGGAACAGGTCACCACATAGCCTCCCAAGGGCTTCCTCGGGATAACTCCCTGCTGGGAGCTCAGCTTTTGCTTCTCTTTTCTTTTTCTTGAGCAAAAGCTACCGAAGAATCAAACTGCGAGTCTGTGAATGGGGGAGCTAAAAAGAAGCAGTCGTAAATGTATACAAGATGGGGTGTGGACGCAGAACTTTCGCGCTGCCCCCTCTCACCAGCTCATTTGCTCTTTCAGCGCCCCTCGCTGCAAATCCTGTGCGTAGCTCGCAGGACGCTGGGCTGACCCAGAAGGCTTACAGGCAGGGATTTCCCACAGCACCAGGGGTGACAGAGGTCATCCACAAACCCACAGGACAACAAAGAAATGGACAAATTAGAAATTAACCAAAACTGCCTTAGTAAGGAAATTTCCCAACAACTATGTAGAATGCTAAAGGCCTTATTTGCATAATGATTGGAAAGCTGATTATACCATACAGTTTTGAGGCAACTGAGGAAAACTGCACACATGAGAGGTGACAAGACAGTGAGGTGGGCAGTGGGCCGCAGGGGCTATTGCACTGCTCCCTTTATAGTCCTAAGCGTTTGAGTACATCCTTCAGAGTTAGCCCAACCTGGTGAACCCTTCTGAGCATTCACAAAATCATAGCTGCCTGACTCCCTGGGCTTCTAGCACCTGGCCTGAGACTAAGAGCATGGTGGACCCTACCCCAGCCAACATCTGGCTGGATGAAAAGAATGACAGTGCCTCCACATATAAGGAGGGCATGAAAGTGTGTATTGTTCCAAGTAGGAAGGCAAAGAAAGTAGAGCCATAGCCCTGTCCTATCCTACTGAGCCACACTGCTCCGCCCTGTGTATGGCTGGGTAAGGTCGAGTATTTTGTATTCCCCCTTGGAGCCTCCCGGCGCTTCCTGCCACTGAGCATCCTATTGCCTCTCAAGGACACCTTGTTTGCCCTTTTCTGGTATTGGACACAAAATACATGTTCAAGTCGTATCCTTTTTTCTCCCTCTTCTTTCCAAATGAAATGAAATGAAACGCACCATGACATAGAAAGGCAAAAAGAACTTTAAACAAGCAGATTCACTATTTCCCTCCACATACTAGGGCAGGACACAAACAAATAAATGCAATATTACTCATGGGCAGCCCATGCAGGCGAGCCCTGGCTCTCACCAAAATGCCCAGAGCCTCCCAGTCTCCTCTGGTCCTGATTTTCAATCAGCAGTAAACTGATTTTTTTTTTCATTTCCATTATAGATTGTTTTCATCTAGTTTATATTTCTAAATGTACTGGTTTTCAAACCTGGACTGTCATATTAACACACACACACACACACACACACACACACACACACACACACACAGAGAGTTTCAGAAATGTAAGTTAGGAGCTGACCCATTGGAAAAGAAGAGACCTAGCCTTTGTCTGATGAGAACTCACAGAGGAATTATTTTCTGAGTTAATCATATTGCGAGATGTCCAGCTTTTAGATGAGGTAGAAAAGGAATGTGAAGGGGCCCAAACTATTTCTGATACCCTATGTGGGGTGATGTGCTGAACAGGGACAGAATCTAGAAAGACTCATGCAAACAGGCCAGTCCGACCTACTCTAGTGGGAACAGATGGATGTAGGGAGTAGAAGGCTGGGCAAAGACATCACCAGCCTTCCTGCAGGTTCTTTTCACCTGGTGAATGGTGTGCTCAATCTCCTGACCAGGGAGAGTGTGTGAAGATTACATATCACACCTAGAAAGGAGCAACCCAAACCCTTCCTGTGATTAATTCTCAAAAGCATAGGTCAACACACAGAATGAACACACTGAGAGTGAACATTCTGGCATCCACTGTGCCTTACACTAACACACTCCTGCAGGGATACACCACCCAGGACCACATTAGGGCCCTGCCAGTGAACTCCCTCCCATGATCCACTTCAGAAGACAAGTGCTTATTGCCTGGGGCAGGAACCTCCTTCCTCCAGCTCCTTGCTCTGGGTCAAGACAGTACTGGCTCTCTGCTGCAGGTTCATGGCACTGGACACAGGAAGGGGGACACTGCACGTTGAGAGTCTCAGACAAGCTCATGAGACCAGAAGATGTTATGCTGAAATTGGGCTCACCTAATACCACCTCCATTTCCTGTAGATCCTATACAGATTTCAAAGATGATTTTTTTTCATATAAATGATCCAAAATCTAAATCCAAACAAGATTTTCCTCCAACTTCAACTTTTTATGTAGCAGCATTAAAAATAAATACTTTAGTAAAATAATAACAATTATTATTATTGAGTGTAACAGAAATTGCACTCAGGGCCTTGTTCACATTTGCCTGCGAGGAACTGTGCTTCTCAGCTGTAGTCATGGGCCCAATAGTTTGAAATGTTGGCCTTCGTCAGCTTTCTCTGAATCCCCTTCCTTTCTGTCTGATTCCAGGATTCATTCTTTTTTTTTTTTTCTTTCTACCTCTTTGCCAAGCTTCTTTCCACTGGAGGGGTAGCCCTTCCCTTGTGAGAATGCTTTAAGTCTTGTGTTTTTTTCTGGCTTCTTCTGGATGATGTCAAGCCAGAATTTAACACTTTTCCCCTGACTGTCATCTTTTACTAAATATTTCTGATGGTTCAAACATCCTCTCTTCTTCTGTTGTCACCACTCTCTTTACATATGTGTGCATACATGTACACTCACCAACACTCCTACACCTCTGTGCACCCTTTCCTCTCCAGACATCAAGAATACAGTTTCTATAAAGTACTACTGATGAAGCTTCAGCCTTTGTTGGATATTGCACTATAATTAGCTCAGGAAATGAGCAACAATATCTAACTCATTTGTGGACCTAAAGAGGCTTGAGAATTAAGATAAAGCCACTTATAGTAGGGGATACAATCAGAATTCCTATTCCAGCACCTAGGTTCCAGGGTTCCTGTTTTAAACACATGGTACATTAACTTCTTCCCCCTCTTAAGCATGCAGGAAGGAATCTGATATACTTCCTGAGAGCTGAGGACAAGATACCTCTCTCAGTTACTCTTCTTTCCTTGCTGGGACAAATACCTGACACTCAGAATGAAGGAAGGAAAGGTTTATTTAGTTCACAGGTTGTAGAAGTTTCAGTCCATACTCAGCTGGCTCCAAGGCAGGTGTCTTAGTTACTTTTTACTCATTGCTGGGACAAATACCAGACACTCAAAATGAAGGAAGGAAAGGTTTATTTAGCTCACAGCTACTGGAGGTTTCAGTCCATACTCGGCTGGATCCAAAGCAGGAAGGCACATGGCAGAGAGCAGTAGTTCATGGTGGCCGAACAGCAACAATGGCAACAGAGGCAACGGAACAACCAGGAGAACAGAGAGCAACAGCTGAAGTCTGTCTCTCTGTCTCTCTTTATATTACATTCAGGCTCTCTACCTCAGTCTATCCGCCCTAGGCTACACCAATAATCGCAGAAGTAGTTAAAATATATAATCCCAGGGATCATGGATCAAGTCTCAAACTCTAGATCAGTACTAAATTACATAATCCCAGTGACTCATGAGTCAAGTCTCAATCTCTAGAAGTCACCTCCCAATGACTGCATGAGGTTTTGGGGGGACAACTAGACATAAACCATAACAGCAGGGTAGCACATGGCAGAGGGCAACCTTCACGGCAGCAGCAAAGAGCTGAAGAGCAAAATGGAGGAGTAGCAGCAACAATGGCTACCAAGAGGAAGTCTGTCTCCCTTACATTGTGCTCAAGCTATCTGCCCCAGGATAGGTGTAGTACTCACACCCAAAATCCCAGCAGCACTCACACCCATAATCCCAGTGGATCATAAATTAATTGCAAACTGTAGTAGTCCACCTCGTATTTGTAAGAGGCTTTGGAAGGACAACTAGACAGAAACTATAACAATACATAAGGCAAAACTTGGCTCATGTGCCTTTGACCTGAGAACTACTTGGAGTTCGGCCCCACATGGTACCTGCTCTCTTTCAGCCATAGGTCTCATATTGACACAGTCACTCATGTCCACATCTGGTCTTGGAACTTTTAAGAATTCTGGTGCCCAGGTCACATCCCCCTTGAATGGCACCAGAAAGTCCAGGGTGGGAAGACTGGCCAAGAGGGACCTAAATGGCATCAGCATGGGTGTCAGCAGCTGGGGACTGAACCCAATGCCTTTACCCTTTTTTATTTTTTGTTTTGAGACAAGATCTTGCTAAGTCATTAAGTTGCCCAGGCTGGGCTCAAACTCATGATTTTTGTGCCTCTGCTTCTAAAAGCTCTGGGATTATAAATGTGAACCACTATGCCTAGCTCAGCATTACTTAACTTCATCCTTCCCAGTTCTGATATGCTGCCAAGACTGAGAAATAGGAACACAATGAAATCTAAGACAACATCAAGACAATTAGGGGGAGTTAATTTCATGACTGGCAGAGCTATCCCAACACCACTGAAGCTGTGGCACCAAGAGATTAAAACAAGGCTTTCCTTTGTGCAAAGCCTGCTATGGAGGAGCCCAATGTGGCAGATGGGTTTCAGTGTTCTCAATTTGGAAGGCTGGCCTTGAGTTCTGTCTCACTTTGTTTGGATTGAGATACCATAGCCCTGCAGCTTATAAACAACAGAAACACATTTCTTATACTTTTGGAGGCGAGAAAATCAAGGCAAAGGTGCTGTCAGGCTCAGTTTGGTAAAGGCCCACTTTCCAGTTCAGAGACACTGCCTTCTTGCTGCGCTCTCACGTGGTAGAAGAGCAAGGAAGGCATTGATCTCATTCCCCAGGGCCCTGTTCTCATGGCTCTCACTTTCCACCAGCACGATTCCCTGACTCCGTCACACTGGTGTAATCAGTATAATCAGGTTTCCATGTCTGAGTTTTCAGGAGGACACACATTCAGACAATAGCAGGCTCCTTCGATCAGACATGTGCCCCCTCCATAATTTTCCTTTTAATTGCAGCAAAACAATGTAGTCATTATCATAACAGCAAAACTTGATGGATGTGATAAACTTGTCACTTTAACCATTTTCAAGTGCATAGCTCAGTATTATCCATTACATTCACATTGTTATAATGAGATGAAATCTGGTGCTCATCTGATTTTCTATGGAGTACCTAGTTTTTCCAGAAGGATTTATTGAAAAGTTTTTTTCTCCATAGAATTATGTGCCCAAGCAGACAAAAGCCAATAGACTGTGCATACAAGGTGTGCTCAAAATACACAGGAAATGTTTATGTCCTCAATTTTATTACAGTAAAAAACACATTGCCTTTAACCCCCCCAAAAATAATTACCCAGTCTTCTACTATTATTGACACTGGCTGAAGCAGTTGTGAAGTAGTAGGCTTTCATGAGTATCTTTATGAGCCATGATCAAAACTATAGTGACTGTGGCTACCATGTGTCAACCAATGAAAAGGCTTGTTTAAAAAGAAAATTATGATGCATACTCAACCAGCAGGCTGGGCATTGTATAACTCCTGGCTCTTCCTCCAAATGAAAGTGACTATGAGAGGTAAATGCTTTAAATAGGTTCAAAACATCAAGGCAGCCTTGACAGAGCAACTACAAATACTCATGAATGAGGACTTCTAGAAGTGCTTCTGAAAAGTTGCACGAAAAATGGAGTAAGTGTGTTGTGGCATGTATTAATGGCAATATAATAATGTCTGTACTATAATAATTTTTAAAATTCAAATATTCTCCATATTTTCTATATTATCTTGTAGATGAGCCTATTTTGAAGTTTCTTTTCTGTTCAAATGGTTGATATACCTTGTTTATGACAATGACATGTTTCTAATAAATCTTGAAATCAGATATGGTAAGTCTTCCAATTTGTCTTTTTTTCAAGATGCTTTAAGTATTTTAAAGCTTTTGCTTTTCCATATAAGTTTTAGCTTTCCAATTTCTAATAAAATAATAGACTAATAGGATATTTATTAAAATGGAAAGGTTTGGATAATATAGAAATCTTAATGTTACTACATTTTTAAACTATAAATTTGGTATACATTAATAAACCATGTACTTAGATCTCTCTTAATCTCCCTGCAAAATTGTATAGATGTTGCCCGGAGTGTGGTTGCTATGGCTTATATCTAGATGTCTCTCCAAAGCTACATGTGGTCATAGGTGGGGCTTTGCAGAGTTGGCTGGCTCTAGGGTATGAGTTTACTAAATTAGCCCACTGATTAACTTCGCATAGTTCTGATGTGGATAATGGGAAGCCCCACCCTACACATGAGTGCTACCCACCCTAAGGGTGTACAGCCTGGGCAGATTATAAAGGACAGAAGGGGACTACTATCATGCCTTGATGCCTTCTGCATCCTGCCTACTATGAGCTGTTTCTCCTCTGGAATGCCCCTCTGCCATGCTACCCTTTATTGGAGCCAACCAAATATGAGCTGACACTTCTCCCAGCTGTGAGTTAAATAAAATTTTCCTCCTTTAACTTTGGGTGTCAGGTCTTTTCTGTCTCAACAAATAAGAAAAAGTAGCTAGGATAGTGGTCATTTTAAAAGCCCATCCAGGAGCTGGAGGACACATGTGGCCACTCAAGCTTAGTAGGTTAGTGCCTGTGGCTGGAAGGTAGCCTCAGTTTCTCTCCACAGAGTTGCCCAAGTGTCCACTGGAGATGATAGCTACCTTCTCCAGAATGGATAAACCAAGAGATTTTCATGCTTCCTCAAGATCACATGTCTGGCCTGCAGACATCTATTGGCCATGTAGGCCAGTGCTGATTCAGTGGGTGGAAGGGCCATATGAGGGCTGGAAGATCTGGGGACAAACAAGCATCACCAGAGATTTGCATACATACAGGCTAGCACTCAGTCCTTCTTTCCATCTCAGAAATTTTATGCTTGGCTATAACATGCACCTCTTTCTAATTCTTTGATAGCAATGCAGAATTTCAATGGGTAAGCTTTGAACCTCAGCTTCAGAAAGTCTTTTAGAACTCAAGCATGTTAAAGGCTATTATTACCCAGTTAGCCTTAAAGATTAGAACTATTTATATTAGGAAAAAAGCATTGAGAAATAAGAACTTTTTTCCTTTAAACAAGCCTGGTTAGCTGGCAGAGATGGTGGCTATAGCTGATGCTTCCAAGTTATCTCCAAATTCCTCTTAACTCCTCTCCCAAGGGAACCTGCAAAGAATCCCCATTTGGTTAGAACCACAGTTGTCTCCCTCGGCCCAAGGCCATGTTCTGCTTCAGCAGAATCCTCTGTTGACCTAAGCTACAGCAGAGATAATAACTCAGTCACAACCTTCTACACAAGAGGGACCAAGCTGGGCAATAAGTGGCTGAGCTGTCTTGTCCCATAAAGCACCATTTTCAAATCTGTTTCCCTTGACAGATGACCCAACAGGTTAAGTCCTATGGACATAGCAGTTTATTCACAGCCTTTTATGGGATGACTTTCTGGTCTTTCCCTGTGCCCAATCCCTTAGGGTCTCTCCTGGGACCAACTCCCAAATGATCAAACTTACATGCAAAGTCTTATCTTTGACACTGACCTCAGAAATGCCCTATTCGGAGGACATATGGATGCTCTGAGCAAAAGATGTCCCTCTCCAGAGAAAGCAGAGGAGGGAGAGGCACCACACATTCTAAATGAAGTGCCCAGCTTAGAAACACAGGGACAGCCACCCAAGGTAGACTAGCATCCTCATTATCTCCATCGTCTCTCACTCAGAGAGTTCCCACAAACTTCTTCTGGAGACTTCTCAGCCACACATTGTGAGGCACTTGGCAAAGGCATCTCATCCAAGGTAGCAGTCTCCTGGAAGAGCCCAGGGATGCCTGAGCTGTGCCTGTTTCTACTATGAGAAGCAAGCCACAAGCCACAGCAGAGAGGCCACAGCCCAAACACACCAGTTTGGCAATACTGACGGTTGCTTTGGAAGTGCTGTACAAATACATTTCTCTCACTTGGGAACTTCAATAGAAGATAATTGTTCCTTTCTGCCTCATAATATATATTAAAAATGTTCAAATGTGGCTTTCCAGGGAATTCTGCCAAATCTTTTTAGGCAGCAGATCCAGCCTTACTTAAGTTTATATGGCCTGCTTAGTCTATTATAAAATACTCTTTCACACAGAATAAATGCACTAAGGAGCCTAAAATATATTCCACCATATTAAGAACCACATTTTAAGAGCCTTCTTCGTTAGGGACTACGGCCCCTTTAGCCTGTCTCTCAGTAGGCTAGCTACTAAAAAGCAAGCCAAGCTATCCTGAAATCCTGTGCCCTTTTCGAAGTTCTTCCTACCAACCCAAAACAAAATAAACAAGACCATCACCTTCAGAAAATACAATATACGTGACAAGGAGGTGGCTTTCAAACAAACAGTATATTTTATTACTACCAGGGCACACAGTATCTCAATCAGCCCATTTCGTGGCCTATTACTGTGCTCATGAGCACATGCCAAAAGCCAGGACCAGCACAAAGACTCTGTGAAAAGCTACGTTTGTTGGAGTGTTTGTGTTGGCTTCCTCAAAATCGGCTGATTTCCAAATCTCCTTCTCCACCCCACCTTAGTTATATTTATACTGTTGTGCAGAACAAACTCGAGCCCACATTTAAATACGAAGTGCTTTGTAACCATTCGTGCAAATCTCTTTATCGGGGTCTCGCACATTAACGCCCTTCACAATTGACCCACGGGCCGATTGTTTAACATAACGTTTCCACATGGCTGCTTCCACGGAATCGCAGCCTTGTTTTTACTTTTCTTAGCTTTCCTGGACAATCAAAAGGAAGTAGAACAGAGCCGGCTCGCTGAAAGCTGGAGCAGCCCCTGCGTCTCCTCCTACCTTCTGTCTCCGTGGTATTTTTCTACCCTCCAACAGCGCCCCGACCCCATCTCTTGGTGGTAGAAAGGGCCGAGCCAAACAACGTCGCTGCAAGCTCTCTCTCTGTGTGCCTGCTGCTTTGCCCCTCCTCGCTGAAAGTTAGTATGAAGACTGACTATGCTCAGTTTCGTAAAGCCAAACTATGCCACCCAGAGTTTAGCAGAATCCAGTTGTCTGTTGGTTGACAAAAGCAGTGAGATTAACACAAAGGGATATGTGTGTTATACACTGGGAGCAAACGAAACTCTCTCAATATACTGGGGACACTTCAAGAAATGTCTGCAACAAATAAGAGTTATACTCCTCTTGGGGAATTGGCACATGTACAAATTATAACCTGGCCATTTTTTATTGTTTATCCCCTCTCCTCAGCCTGCTCCTTTCCCCTTTGCTTGGTCCTCTTTCCCTTTTCATTCCTCTGTTACCTGGAGGCTGCTTTAACTTAAAAAGTCACAGGCTCCACACTCTGTGCTGCCTCTCCAGTTTTCTCCACTGAAGATAAAGGATACAACCCACATATGCTGAAGCATCAGGACTTGAGATTCCCAAGACACTTTCCCTGAAAGAAAGTTCCCAGCTGTGTCACTGGTGACTTAGTCTCTCCAAGCTGCATATTTCTCAGCTGTAAGCTAAAAACGGATTTATAGTTACTGTTTGTTGTAGCTACTAGAAACACTTGATACACACATAACAGATAGTAAGAACATCTGTCTCGTGGGACAGCTGTGAAGATTTAATGAGCTAACCGATGCACAGCCTAGCGCTCAGAGCCTGACAGACAGTGAGTGTGCAGAAATGTCACTCATCAAGATCATCCTGCATGATGAATCATGGTGAGACTTAAGAGGTCCTAGGACTCAAAGCAGATCTCTCTGTCATGCTAAATACAGTGATCAAGGGCTCAGGTTTGATCAGCAAATACACCTGTGTGTAAATTCTTGTTCTGCCATTTCTTCACACGTGATGTGTGGTGAGTGATCGAAGTGACTTAAGCTAGTAGTTCCCAGCATTTTGGGCACCATGGACTAGTGTCATAGAGGCCAACTTTTCCACTGATGAAAGCAGCTAGTTTCTGGATGATTTACTTCCATTAGTAGTACACCATGAACTCTGTTTCTGTTATTACATTAGATTCTCATAAGGACTTTGCAACCTAGATCCTTCAGTTCACAGTTCATGGCTCCTATGTGGCTCTCATGCCGATATTGGTCTGGTTGTGCAAGCAATAGGGGATTTGGGGACCCCTGACTTATGCTTCAACATTCGTACCCATAAACTAAAGTTAAAATAACTATGTGTTATGGTTTGTGTATAGGTTTCTCCCCAAAGCCTAATGCAGTCATGGGGCGGCTTTTGGAATTTTTAATTGATTATTGTGGAGATGGGTGTTGCCCCTCCCCTGGGGCAGATGATTTTTTTTTATTTAATTTTTTTTTCTTGTTTCAGAACTTTTGTTTGCTTATTTATTTTTATGGCTGGCTCAGCCTGCCCCCAGGGCAGGGCTGGCACAGCATGTGGTGCCAGGGATTGCACCGCGGTCCCTGCAGCCGCCTAAGCTTTCCTAAGCAGGCGCTTTAGACCACTGAGCCATCCTGCCAGGTCCCTGCATTTCAATGTAAGGTAGGAAGAGAAGTTAGCTGCTTGAGCAGCTGCTGACTCTCCCAGTGCTCTCGCTCTCCTCCTGCCACCATGGAAGATAGCCCTCTGCCTGTGCCAGTCTGCTTTAGAGCCAGCTGTGTATGGACTGAAACCTCCAGTAACTGTGAGCTAAATAAACCTTTCCTTCCCTCATTTTGAGTGTGGAATGTTTGTCTCAGCAACGAGAGAAGAGTAACTAAGACACTATGTCAAATAGTTGTTTTGAGAATTGTACCTATATCTACACTTAGCACAATGTTTTACTTAATGATCATGCTACACATATCCATACAGGGCAAGTACTTTTAATATAACTTTCATGTTTAGTATATTTTATTATATGGACAATTCAATAGGCCTCAAATCAAATGTGCATCTATTAATATATACACAATAAAGATACCGATTACTTTCATTACCAGTTGGTCTGATACTCAGTATACTCTTTATTCTTTGGAAATATTTCAAACCAAGTTCCTTAGGATTAAAGCAAGAGACCCGACCAGGCAAAGAAATAGCCGGTGATTGATACTCCTAGGAGAAACTTAGATACTACGCTAGTCAAGATGCACAATCCTTACAGTTCTAACCACCAGTCCCTCTATCATAGAGGCACTGACAAACATGGTTAACTGCACTTCATGACATAGTTTAATGTAAGTCTGCAAAGAATTCTTCCTTCCAGTTATGCAAGGACTTCGGAACATCTATCAATCAACTCACCATCCTTTAAGACCTTCAAATCTTCAGCTGGATTATATCTGTCCAGTAAGAAAGGAAATAGAGGATATTGAAGGAATATGTAAGGGAGATTTCAAGAGCTAGTCCCAGATGCAAAATACATTATTATTGCCTATATTGCACTGACTAGAATCCAGTTATGTTATACTCCTTTCTTTAAGAGATGCTGAGAATTGTGCTCTTCCATAGTGGCCAGAAATTTGAGTACACATAGCCTATTTCTTATCTCTAGTAAATAGGAGGAACTCACTTTAGAACTGTCAGCCCAATAGTTAAGGCATAACAGCTACAAACCTCAATGAGAGGGCATTACTCAGACTGAATATTTCATCCTTCACAAAGCTGACCATATAACCAGCAGACCAAGCACACAGTAATTTTGAGAAAGGAGAGGTGGTAAAGCAAATAAAATATTTATTTTGCAATGTTTAACTGTTGCCAGCCATAATGAGTTTAAGTGATGTGTAGAAGCAAAAAGTAGTTCTGGTCCAGAGCTTTTAAAAAATAAGATCTTAAAAATGAATATATAATATCTATTTTTAAATGTTTAATATATGAACATTTTAAAACAACATAAGCAAAACAATTTTCTTTAGTATATATTTATCTGCTTTAGTTAGTTTCCTCAACCTGGTACTAATATTTTTTATAAATTATATTTCTCAGCATTAGCACATTATTTTCATAAAATGCTTGAGATTTTTTCTAAAATTGCAAAACTAAAGTAGAACTGTTTTATTCTCTTAAAAAGAAAAGATCTTAACATTTGTTGTAGTATCTACCAAACTCAGAGTAAATCCTGCTGAGCTATATTCACTTCTCAGGCTGGTGTAACCAAATAACCCTGATAGAATGACCTGAACAACAAAAACTTATTTCTCAGCTCTGTAGCTTAGGATATCCAGTATTAAAGGTGATTCAGTTTTTGATAAGGACTTACTACCTGGATTGTAGACAGTCACACACTTACCCTGTCCTCACATGGAGAAGGAGGGAGACACAACCACAAGTTTTTCACTGTCTCTTTTTGTAAAGCTAATAATCCTGTTGAGTCAGGGCCCAACCCTTATGATCTAATTTAACCTTAACTATCTATAAAAGGTACTCTCTCTAAATACGGTCACACTGGATGAGTTATGTCCTCCAATAGTTAATTGTGACATCAATTTGAATGGATTAACAAGTGCTGAGCAGATTAGTGAAGCACAATTCTATGCACAGCTATGGATAACTGACATATTAGGCCGCACACTAAGGAGAGAAAACTTACCCCAGATACAGGTGACATCAACCAATAGGCTTGGAGCCCTGGTGGAATAGGAGGGGAAAGAAGAAAGAAATCTGTCCTTAGACCTTTTGGGGGAGCTTTGGTTTTCACCATCACCTTTGGACATTGGGCTCTAGTTTCTTCCATCTCCCAGAGCAGACTCTTTGGCTTTCCAATGCAGCTTTCCTGCCTGGACTCATCGCTGACTCTGCTGTAGGCCCCAGGCTGGTCCTTTAGCGAACACTGATACAGAGACTCTGTGTACACAGAGAGGTCCCCAGCTTCAAACTTCAGCAAAGACCATTATCAATACTACTATTTTTATTAAAATATGAAATAATTCAGCCCAAATAATGTCACAGATATTGACATGTCTCTTTTCAGAGTATTTTTTCTTAGGCAAATATACTTAGAAGCAAACTTTTCAAAAAAAAAAGCTTCAATTTAGTTGTAATATATTTGCCAAAATTAGAATCATTGACTTACCAATTTTGTTATATTCTGATGTACAGAATACCATTTTTCTCAGCTAAAAACTTAGCCACAGCTTCTTCTTATAAGAATAATTTTGAATAAAGAACTTACAAATTAACTTTTGCCATAGATCATAGTTTCAAAGAGAAATCTTGCATGCTATTTGAACTATCATTACTTAAGACATCTAATAGATAAAAGCAAGTTCAAATACCTCCTGTCTGATAGTCTGTTATCAATCACTTCAGGTTTCTGAAAATATTAGCTTCCAAAATTTTCTTGATGCTGAATTCACTGAATATTTTGAAAGATTTTCTAAAGAGTCCCAACTAATTTGAAAAAGACTCAACCAAACTTAGAAAAGTCATTTCCCGAAAATACTTCACCCTTGCCAAAATGAACTTTCAAAATCATTGCTTAAAGTCCCTGAACTAGGTGAGAGAGGAAAAAACTAAAATCATTAATGGAATCACAACAACTAACCCCTCCTGATGGGGCATCCTGCCAAGTGCCCCATCAGGATTCTGACACAAATGGCTCTCACAGCAAGTGTGTGGCCAGATAGTCTTGAGTTCTCCAACTCTGCATGCAGAGGACCTTAGCTTACAGTAGCTGCTCCTGCCTGAAAGTACCCACACTCAGAGGGAGAGAGAGACAGAGATGTAACAGAGACACACAGAGACACAGATTAAAAAAAAAACAGAGAGACAGAGATGGAGACATGTGGAGTTAGAAAAAGAAAAAATGAATCATCTCTCTTTGTTTTTGGAGCTGACCACTTGTTAAAGTGAGAATTCATTTATCTCACAGGCCTCCCACTTACTTTTAGGAAAGACCTCGGGAGAGTGCAAGTAGATGGGGGTGTTCTGTGTGTATATCAGGTCATTTTAATTTCTGTAATCCCCAATATTCTTCACTTCATGCAAAAGGTCAAGGACGGACTTTAACCTACAAGAGAGAACAAGAGATGGAAAGCTAGGATGTGTCAGGCAAGATAGTATGTACCGCTTATCCCATTTCCTTACTTTTGTGCCCCTTCACAATTATAAATTTGCTGAAACTTTGGCCACAAAGATCCAGCGATATGATTATTACTCAGACGCTCCAAAAGGGATCTATTTAGCAAATAGGTGAAATCTGTGCACTTTGGCCTCTGCTGGGACTTTGCTGACCAGTTACTCCCTTTGTCTAATCTATCATCCACAAATTCTGGGAGAAGTTCAGAAGGCAAGTAAGACTAAAATTCACAGAATGTGTCAGTCTAGAAGAACAAGGCAGAGAGGTAACAAGACACTTTTGTAGCTGCAGAGGCATGAGGGCTTGAGGTACAGCAGCAGGGTTGGAGCAGGGATACAGGGCCCCGAGTGCCTGACTTGAAGCATACCCTTTTTATCCCTACCTACAGTACTTGAAGTTTGGGTTCTAAGGTGAGCAAATCTACTACAGAGGCTGGGAAGATGGCTCAGGGGTCTACGTGTCTGTCTGGCAAGTGCAACATCCCCAGTTTGATGCCTGGTGCTGCATGCTGTGCTGGCTCCTGGACCCTGGATGCACTGTATAATAAGACCCTATACCAAAAACTAGAATTAAAAAGAAAAAGAGTATTCAAAAGAAAAAATATACTACAGACTTGTTCATCAAATTTTATTTTTATAAACTATGAGGTATTCTACTTGCACATAAGCACAACTGCTCAAAACTGCTAGGAGGACAAATTAATGAAATTCCACTTTATACCTAAGAAAATCCCAGTAGTATTAATTTTAAGCACTAGTTTGGACTTCAAAGATAAACAGATTTGAGAAAAAGAAGAAAAGCAAATATCCAATTGTGTAAAACTTTTTATTGGCCGTTCTAGCCCTACACTGTTTCCTCTACTAGCTTTCAAAACAGGATTGTTGTCTGAATTTAAGACTGTTCTGACTTCTACAGGCATCTTCAAGAAACCAGAGATTATACCAAATCATTCATTTACCAGTCCATTCACTCTAATGCTCATCCAACTCACATCTGTCAAACACCTTTGGAGAACAATGATATCTCCAGAAAGTCACATGATTTTCTAGAAAAAGAACTTTGTTAAAGAAGAGTGTAGGCAGCACCTACTCAGAATGATAACCCGTCATTCAACCAATCAGAAAGGATAAAGCTAAAGTATGTGGTGTGGCCACCCCACTACACCCCAGCTGAAAATGGCTCTGGTGCATTCTTGGTTTCTGAGGATGAAGATAGATCTCCTTTGTGAGTGATGCTTCTTATATACTACATCAAGAGCAAGTAAGGTTAAGCGTTCGTGTTTAGAAATTTCCCTGCATTTTATTTTGAAGATAAGCACATCTCTTTCATTTTACTATCAACTCAAAGTGAAAACAAAGAAATTACTAAGCATTATATATATAATATGTATACATATATGTATATATATTATATATATACATATATGTATATGTATATATATATGTCCCTGAGTCTTACTGTATCACCTGTACATCTCACTATAACACACTTGTAAGTATAATTAAACACACTGTGCAGATGAGAAAGTTTCCTTGGAGTGTCTGTGTTTTGGTGACATCATATAGCTAAGGGTAGTACATTTCAAAACCAAGAATGTCACTCAGGCAGTATCTCTTAATTCTGATTTTATTTGGGGAAGTCCTCTCATGCTGAGTTCACTTTAAAGGGGAGCATGAAAATGACCAGTCTTTGCTAACCAAGGCATAGACACATGCTCCAAGCAAGGTTTGCTGGGCCTTGTTCTTCACTACCACTCTGCTTCCACACCACTCTTCAAAATGAATTTTCAAGCTCTTCCTCCTTAGAATAGGAGCCTATTTCCCATCCCCTGAATCTGGACTGTCTTTGGAACTTGCATTGGTCAACATAAAGGGGCAGAAGCTGTCTTGTGCAAGTTCTGTGCATGAGTCCTGGAAGGCCTGGCACATATGTCTACCTCCCTTGAATCCCCACCCAACTGGCTTGTGAATAATAATGTTCACCTGATAGAAGATGTCGGAACCTGTGGGGCAGATGCAAGTCATGCCAACAAGTGGGTCATCTTGGATCACCAGCCCCAGCTACCAAGGCATGAAGGAGCAAAGCTCAACTGAGCCCAGGCCAAATTGTCAATCTATAGCCACACAACTATTGTGTTAAGCCACAACACGGTGGAACAATTTTTTGCTTGCTTTCCCATGATAAAAAATTTAATCCATAAACAAAACTAGAAAAAAATAACTTATGATAACTCTCTGATCTCTTGTCTATGACAAGAGCTTCAAAATTAATTTATTTTCTTTTTTTCTGTATTTTTTAGGGAAGGGTCTACAGGGTGTTCAGGGTCTCACTATTAGATTGGACTCATAATAATCTTCCTATTTACAGCCTCCCAAGAGCTAGGATAATAGGTGTGCACAAACATGCCCAGCCTCAATTGCCATCTCAGCATGCCCCAGGGGTGAGGCCCACACAGCAGGCCTGGGATCGCACTTCTGGCCCTTGTGCCTGCTTGATGGTTAAATTAATTTATTTTCAATCAACAAATAATTGTGTATATTTGTGAGAAAAAGTGTGATGTTTTCATATACATATACATTGTAGCAAGAGTTGACCAGACTAATTAACATATCATCTTATGAACTTATCATTTTGATGGTGAAAATGTTAAAATGAATCATTTTAGCAATTTTAAACTACATAATACATTATTATTACTTGTGGTCACCATGCAATGTAATAGATCACCATAGATTAGCTTTCCAGTTTAACTGTAACTTGGTGCTCTGCCAAGACTTTTAACTACTTTATTATTATTTCATTTTATTAAGAATTTTATTACAAAATAATAGTATACTATGTATTTAACACATTGTGTATCATAACCCAAAAAGTAGCTACTCAGAGCACAGGATACAGACAAAAAAACTTACAAAGGAGAAACACATAATAACACAAAATTTTCTTTTCAATGAACTAAGAGAAGCTAATAGTTCAAATGGAACAAATTAGTATATATTAGTATTTTTTGAGACTATGGAATATATAAATTGGAATATTATTTGAGCTTCCCCCTGCTTCTATTTTTATGCTTCCATTTTGTTCTCTTGCTCTCTCTCTCTCTCTCTCTCTCTCTCTCTCTCTCTCTCTCTCCCTCTTTCCACTACTGGGGATTGAACTCAGGACCCTGGGTGTGCTAGCCAAGTGCTTATTCTAGTGACCTATCTCCCTGGCCCATTTTGCCCTTTATTTCTGCATATATATATATATATATATATATATATATATATATATATATGGAGAGAGAGAGAGAGAGAGAGAGCATCTTTCTCATAATGGAACCCATATAATATTTAAACTTTTGCATCTGATTTCATTTCATTTTATATTC